>JASPKZ010001617.1:0-102500 GCA_030220185.1 Diploptera punctata | reverse complement strand
TTAATTATAAAATATATATTTTTAAGTAACAGCGAGGAGATTCTAAAGGCCAACTAACACACACACTATTCAGTAACACTAAGAAATTGGGACTAGATGTAAATATCAATAAAACTAAATATATAGTCACACATAGAAATACATTATATACTGGAAATGGGCAGCTATTGACAAATGAGGGTAATTTTGAGGAAGTGGCTGAATTAAAATACCTAGGAACAATAATCACAAATAGGAATGAGATGCACAAAGAAATTAAACGTAGGCTCAATTCTTGGAAATGCGTGCTATTATGCATTACAGGGACTCTTGACGACCCAACTCCTTTAAAAAAAAACAAACTGAACATATATAAAACTATTATTCTACCAGTTATATATATATATATATATATATATATAATATATATAACCAAACATGGACTCTTACTTCAAAGGGTGAAAAGAGATTATGAGTATTTGAGAATAAAGTTGTTAGGAAAATTTTTGGATCAAAGAGACAGATGAATGGAGAAGACTACATAACAGTGAACTACATGGTCTTTATAAGAAGCCAGACATAATAACTCACAATAACCATTTTTGTCTTTCATTGATGCCAAGAAGATCGAGACAAGTACGTAGATTCCTCTGCAAGCATAGCAGCACATGGCGGGTAATCTTATGCATAACTGGTTACCATTTGTGAACATTTTTTTTAACTTGTTCTTTTCGTTTCCAGGATTATTTCTAGTACTGTAACCTTGCTTTGATATAGGCCTACTGCTTTACTTATGTAAAAATATGGAGACCTCGGATGACAACTGAACTTTTGTATTAACACATTTAAAGTTATTCAATAAAGATGTGATATTATTCTCTCTGTATCTCTCTGTCTCTCTCTCTTTCTCTCTCTCTCTCTCTCTGTCTGTCTGTCTGTCTCTCTATCTCTCTCTCTCTCTCTCTCTCTCTCTCTCTCTCTCTCTCTCTCTCTCTCTCTTAAAAATGGGATGTCTTTAAGTTTCATTTGGCAGACTTTAGGGGGCTCTCGCATGCAACTTTGACTAATACCATATCATGTTATACTTCTCATTGATATCTGTGAAATATGTCCTAACATACGTATGAATTGACATACTTAGCTAAATCTCCAATTTTTATTTTATCTTTGTCTAAAGGACCGTATTTTTTGGTTAACCACTCCTTACTACTTGCCCGTAGGTGACTTTTAACTTTTGATTTAATTTTGTTCACACAACGCCAAGTAAGACCTCCCCGGATGAATGATCAGCTTAATGCCACCTTCACTTTAAAACAACACGAACGTTTAAGATAATAATAATAATAATAATAATAATAATAATAATAATAATAATAATAATAATAATAACAATAATAATAATATTTTATTTATTCTGGCAGAGTTAGCGCCATAAGGCCTTCTCTTCCAATCAACCAGCACAAATACAAATAAATATTTGACAAATATAGATATAGACTATACTAATTATAAACAGTTAAAGATACATTAAATGTAGCTATGTAAATATCATGTACAAACAAAATTTTATACGATAATAACAATAATACTTACGATAATAATAATAATATAATAATAATATAATAATGATAATAATAATTATATTATTAATAATAATAATAGTATAAATAAGATAAATTATACGAGAAACACCAATTAATATATGTACCTTACACTGGGTAATGATGAAGTCGAGGTTAGAACAAATATAAATTTAGATTTCTTTTAAATGATGCCAATGTCGTGCAGCCCTTTATTTCTTGTGGTAGGGAATTTTTAATTTTTTTTATTTTTTATTCATTGTATCATTAATTTAATTTTAATTGTATTTAGTTGCATTGTATTATTAGACATTATTTTCATTATTATTCAATATGACAGATAATTAATTGTTCAATATGACTATTATTGTAATTATTTTTGTATTCATATGTAACATATGTTTGTCCTGTTTAATATGACTATTATTGTAATTTTTTGTATTCATATGTAACATATGTTTGTCCTGTTTAATATGACTATTATTGTATTTTTTTTTTGTATTCATATGTAACATATGTTTGTTCTGGTGAGTGGAAGAGAAGGCCACATGGCCTTAACTCCACCAGGCTAAATAAATCTAAAAAAAATTCCAGTTGCGAGAAGTGAAGATAGTATATGACAAGGAGTGATGTGATGTCCTATGTTGCTGTATATTAAGCAAGATACTCTGTGTTTTGATCTTGTGTTCAATAACACCACTCATATTTTCTTACGAAACAAGGGTTATTAAGATGACAGTTTTTTTGGGACCATTTAAGTTTTCAAACATTTGTCTTACCAGTGAGGAAAATAAAGCCCCATGTCCCAATAATGATCGATCCCTTGCGACGATGTTACATGAATATGTACAGGAATAAGAAACTCGTCTATATGTATACAAATATATGTATAGGGCCTATGTTCCAGCACAACCCACTAACGCTGGGGGCAATTTCAACTAAACTTGACACATGGTATGATTTGCAATCTAGAAAAGTAAAAGCCTCTTAGCGCCCCTAGGGACGGGTGAAATATAAAATATAGTTTTCACATAAATCATGAATGTCTGTAGCAATTTCAACCAAACTCGTACACATATTATGCCCTATAATCTGGAAAATATACTGTTGGAATAAGATACAGCTCTCGCCCCTAGGAGAGGGTAATATGTAAAAGTATTCGAAAACTATCGATATTAACTTCGAATCCATAGTTTTGGGGTATCTAATAGGATTACTGAAAATCTCGATAACATTTAAGACCAAGTTTAACCCAGCATCCCTAGTAGGGTGTGAAGACTGACTTGTCGTCTTGTATTTTGTAAGCCCAATTCCCTTAACAGAGATTTAGGCGCTCTCACCCTACAGGGAAGAATTTGAACCATGCTAATTTAGTTACACTTGTTTCGTGTAGATGTCATTTGAGTGGTCCGTGGTCAGCGTTCCGCCTCATACTGACATCTAGGAAACCAAGGTAGTACTAGGACAGAAAAATTCGGTAAATTTTGCTTAGAGGCCTTTTCATTCATGCTTAAGGATCTTTTACGAGGCTGAAAATATTCAGACCCGGGACCCACGGCTTAAAGTCCCTCCCGGAGGACTTCCTCCTTGAATTTTTCCATCCTAGAAAAATCCATCGATCCCGACCGGGTTTGAACCCGCGACCCTCGGGACCAGAGGCAAGGAGCATAACCACTAGTCCACCGCGGCCGATTAGACTGACTTGTAAAACAATAATAAAGGACCCATATAATGTCGAAATAAAGAGTTGAACAGATAGGTGAATGGAGAAAACTGCATAGGCCTAACAGTGAGCTACAGGATATGTATAGGAAGCCAGATATAATAAGAACAATTAAGTCTCGTAGATGTGGTACGTGTGGGGGGCGAAAGAGTTGCATGGAAGCTTCTTGTAGGAAAACCAGAGGGAAAACGCCCAGTTGGTAGACTAAGAATGGGGTGGGAGAATAACATTATCCATGATTTGAGGGAAGCAGATTATACAGGGGATGATTTGAAAACATTAGCTCAGGATAGGGATGTATGGAGAGCTTATGTCCGTGCGGCCATGAACCTACAGGTTCGATAGAGCCAGTGAGTTAGTTAGTTATAATGTCGAAATATAGTTTTTCTTGGATCGCTGAGATGAACAGTGACAATCTCTATGTGTTTAAATCCAACTTCAGCCCCAGCTGCATTAGAGTGAGAATAGATGATAAAGGTAAATGTCCTAATTGATAGAGATTACTGCTGAATTCAATGTTTGGGATGCTGTTAAACTGTTTTTTTTTACAGTCCCATTGACATTTAAACCCAAATTTGATCCCTTACTCCGTTAAAGGGCGAGAGATAGGTGTCATGTAAAAATGATAGAAAACAACCGATTTTAGTGTCCAATTATTAGTTTTCGAGGGTCGCTGAGATCAATTGCGATAGTGACGATGTCGTTTAAGTTCACGTTTAATCACCTTTGGCATGGGGTGAGAAGTGGTGAATAATAAATTGTCAAAAATTATCGAGTTTAGTCTCGAATCCATAGTTTTCACGGTCACTAAGCTCATTGAATACAAGATGATCAGAATAAGTAAATACCCGGATAACGCCGGATAATCAGACAATACTGCTAATATATATAGGACCTATATATTCTTCAAAATTGAGTTTTTTAGCATAGTTCATTTTTTCCATAAGATTGAAGGATCAGGTGATTTTTGTTCAAGGTTTTCTTCCTCTAGCCTTTGACGAACCAACGTCTCCCTACAAGGCAGCAGTTGGCGTATCCTGGCAAAGAGCTTTCACACGATACTATAATCCGGGTCAGAATGAACCCTGGTTTTTAAGGAGGTGTTATTCCTTCATCACTCCCCATTTCTCCTGGCTTGTGACAGGCAGAGCCTAGTTCTCAAAAATGAGTCTAGGTTGGCTATTCGTGACAGAGATGGGCTTTCGGAGGAGGGCTTCTAGAAATTCGAGAAGAGACAAAATTATAAATAATGGATGTTAAAAAAACTGTTCTACAAGTTATTGAAGAAAGAAAACTTGAATGGTTTGGCCACATAAAGAGGATGTCAGGTGACAGGATACCTAAGATGATATTAAATTTTGAAGAGAGCAACAGGATAAAAGGGTGACCAAAAGAACAGTGGATTCAAGGAGTGCATAGGAAAATGCTGTCAAGAGGATTAACAGAGAGTGATGCAGAAAATAGGGATTTATGGAGGAGTAAAAGTTACAGTGGGTTGTAGGAAAATAAAATTATTATCAGAAACAACTCACTAATATTACTTTTTAAAAATTAATAATGTTTTTCCATCATTTAATAAAAATAGTTTTAAGATTTGTTAATATATTTACCTAATGCCTTGTATAATAAGCGATAGATTACTTCATTATAGTTTATTACTTTCTTTGTATTGTTTTCTTTCTTTACTTTTTATGTACAGTAGATTCGAGCTGTTATTCCTTTTTGTATTCATTCTATCATTAATTTAATTTTAATTGTATTTCATTTTATTGTATTATTAGACATTATTTTCATTATTATTGAATTTGACAGATAATTAATTGTTTAGTATTAATATTATTGTTTTTTTGTATTATATGTAAAATGTGTCTGTCCTGGTGAGTGGAAGAGAAAGCCACATGGCCTTAACTCCACCAGGCTAAATAAATCTAAATCTAAATCTAGGAAAACTATTGTATTATAGAGAGATTCCTAATAAAGAGAGAGAAAATAAGATACGTATAAAAAACATAGATACGATTTATCCTAGTATGTTGCAGCGTAATGAAATAAAATTTATAAAATATAATATTAGCATAGGCACATGAATGTGTGTTAGATAGGAATCATAAAATATAACAGTTCTAAATAGATGTTACTTAATTTAATTATTCCTTGTTGCGCAGTTAAACTCGAATTTTTCACTATACTGGTCTGGATGTGTGGGTGAATACGTGTGTTTGTAAAATGCCACAAGAGTCATAATGCGGTATTTTACATTATGTGGTTTATAGTTTTCCCCAGATATAAAATCTCACATTTTAATTTAGTATGTTTTAATTATGAAGCAATGCAGAAATGTTACATTTCCCGGACATTACATATCGTAGTTTGAGCAATATCCGTATTTTAAAATATTGCTTCCTATTTCTAAATAGCTTCTAGATTCTCCGCACAATACTTTCTGTATTTTTGTATTTTCTATTATTTATTTGTAATTTGTTTAGTTTTTCCTATCTCTAGTTGAAATATTTCAGAAATAAGGGTATATGTATGTACTCTTTTCACAAGCCTTAGATCGTTATTAAGGGGAAACATTTTGTTGCAGAAGTATTGTCTTAAGCATTACTGTAGTCCACAACCAACGAACTAACTCTAACACCACTATACTTCCTAAATTACGTAGGCCTATTGCTAAAAGTGGTAGAATATTAACTAAATCTTTTTCTTCTTCTTCTTCTTCTTCTTCTTCTTCACGGTTTAGGCTTTTACTAGCCTGTTCCGGCTCCAAATTGCTGTTCTTTCCATCTTTTCTTTGGTCTTCCCAAACTTCTTCTTCCTCGTGGTGAATAGCTGTATGCTGCTTTTGATATTCTATTCTCAGTCATCCTTTCTAAGTGTTCTTTCCAGCTTGTTCTGTATTTCACTATTGTTGTGTTTAATTCCTCTACTTTTAGTTGTTGTCTTATTTCTGTGTTATGTTTTTTGTCTGTTCTTTGATATCCTGCTATTGGTCTGAGGAATTTCATTTCAGCAGCTTGTATTCTGGCATATTGTTGTGTTGTAACTGTCCATGTTTCGGATCCATAAGTAATAATAGGCACTGTCATTGTCTTGTATAATTTCATTATAGAGTCTTTTCTAAATAAGCAAGTAAATACATTCACTGAGCACACACAGAAACACACAGTCACACATACACATAAATAAATAAATAAATATATATATATATATATATATATATATATATATATATGTCCACTGCTGTGGTTTCGAGGTAGCGTTCTGCCTTGTCACGCAGCGGGCCCGGGTTCGATTCCCGGTCGGGACAGGCTCCTGGGTGAGGTTTTTTCGAAGTTTTTCCTCACCTGTAAGACAAATGTCAAAAAGCTTACGGTCCAACGGTCCCCGAAAATCATCCGGCCATCATCATCATTCTTATCATCATCATCATCCTTCACGGTGTGGAAAGCAACGGGAAGCTACCACACCAATAATTCCCTAGTAAATCTGCAAATCATAGCATGAAAATGCTATGAGCAGTGAAAGACCTGTCCTAGGGCAGAATTACTATGGAGGGATATACATATAGGGTGTTGCAAAAAAAACACCGATAACGGAGGCGAGGTTGTATTTTGTGGTATGCTGATCGTTTTTAATAAGGTACCAGTGCCCGGAAATTATGTGTTTTCACACTATGACTAGTTAATAATTATGTCTCAAGACCACTGTTAGTTCGAAGGATTTGAAGATTCATTACTTAACAATAACTCAAAGTTACGGAACCTATGATACGTGGCTTCGCATAGGAATGTGGCTGCAACATGACGGAGCTCCAGCCCACTTCGAAGCCAATGTGAGGAGACATTTGGATAGTATGCATCCAGGTCAATGGATTGGCAGAAGTGGACCGGTCCCATAGCCTCAGAGATCACTTGATCTTAACCCTCTCGACTACTTTTTGTGGGGCGACATGAAACAGTCTGTTTGACAGACTCCAGTAGTCTCACGTATGGATCTTATAGCACGAATCGACGCTGCTGCAGAAATAATTCTAACGAGGCCAGGCGTATTTGAACGTGTGCGCCAATCACTACACAGCCGATGTACGCTCTGCAATTAGGTGGGAGGTGGATATTTTGAAAACTTGATGTCACTGTGACAGTATTGTCAAGTATTGAGTCTTGAAATCCAACTAACGGAATTCTTGAGAAATTAGCTTCTCATACTGTAGTGTGAAAACGCATCATTCCCGGACATTGGTACCTTATTAGAAAATGGTCAACATATCTCTTTATACTACTCACGTCCGTCGTCGGCGTTTTTTTTGCAACACTATATATACATAAACAGACAAAAATTATGGGAAATATTACGAATGAAAGGATACCCGCTGTGCCTTGTTGAAACAATAAATAAATTATATGGAGACACAAATATAATTATAGATACCGGATTCAAAAGAACAGATAAAATCAAAACAAATACTGGATTGCGACAAGGATGTAGTTTATCACCCACTATGTTCAATATATATATATAGACGATATTTTAAATAAATGGAAAATTTTAGTGAATCCAGGAATAAGAATAGATAATAAAGTGTGCATAAATAATCTTCTATTTGCTGACGATGTAATCATAATACAGAAAAATGAAGACTTACAGAAATCTATGCATGCATTAAATGAAATATGTGAATTATACGATCTAAAGATTCCTGTAAGGGAAACGAAGATCATGACTTTTAGAGGAAGAGATCCAGTGAGATCCAAAATTATTTTAGAAAATCAAAGTATAGAACAGGTGTCTAGTTTCAAATATTTGGGCTGTGATGTTGGCTACAATGTGGAAAGAGATATTGACTTCAAAATAAATAAATTTCAGACGGTGTGTGGAACAATACAGAGAACATTCAAAATTAGAATTAGAAAAGAAGCAAAGATAAAAATGTATAATGTTATGGCGGTTCCCACAATATTGTATGGATGTGAAACTTGTGCTCCAATGAAAAAACAGAAGGATAGAATACAGACGGCGGAGATGAGGTTTCCAAGTCAGTTAAAGGATGTACAAGACTTGATAGAATAAGAAATGAGGATATAAGAGAAGAATTGAAAGTACAGCCTTTATTGGATAAGGTCACGAACTTACAGACAGAAATGGATTGATCATATGGATGGAATGAGTAAGGAGAGATATCCATTGTTAGCAAGAAATTATCAAGCAAGAGGAAGACGTGATGTTGGAAGACCTAGAAGACGTTGGGCTGATGCATTCTGAAGTCGGAACGGGCAAATGCATAATCCCTGGAGTGATGATATATATATACGGGGAGCGCCGTGTGGTTAAGGCAATACGCTATAAGCCGGACGGTACAGATTCAAGTACCAATAGGGTCAGCATTTTTAAATTAGTCTAATCCATCTTGCAGCAACCCAATCTCAAACGTAAATGAGTATCAGACGAATATAGGGGGGGGTACAGGCGGCCGTCACGCATGGCTGATATCCCATGTCATATCTTGTGCCAATTTTCTAGAAAGATGGGAGCCATAATCTGTTACAATCTCAAGGGTCTCCTAAGATCTGCAGTGGAATCACTTTATCTTATATATCTTTACTTACATAATATAAATGCCAATTATTCACTATTCCTCAGACTTCCTTGTTTCGGCCACTAGTCTCTGGAATTCCTTGTCCTCTTAAAAATCAAGAACTGCCCGATTCAAAAACCGGTTAAAAATTAATTTACTGAACACTTCAATAGACGAATTCTAAAATATAAAAATGTTTGTTTGTTTGTTCGTACTTTATAGGCGGCCATACCGTTGATTCGATTGTGACGGAGTTTTTGAAAAATGTTCAGGAGATTCCCGGGATAAACAAAGGATATAAGAGAGTTGTGATATTCAACCCCTTCACCTCTAAAAATCACCCTTTGTAGTAAAAAACGTGAAATAAAGTCCCTATTTTGACGCTTAAATGGCTTACGCTACCTAAACCATAACAAATACACCAAATGAATGTACACAGAATTGAATATCTCAAAAGAAAACTCTACAAAAAGTCCGCGGCAGCATATGTTTATCTTCTACGGATAACTCACAATAACCATTTTTGTCTTTCATTGATGCCAAGAAGATCGGGATAAGTAGATTCCCGGGAAAACAGAGCATCGCACGGCTGGTGGTAAAAACACATTAACATTTATTTAGGAGTAGCAGCGCACGCCGGGTATTAGATTGTAATAATATATATTTTTTAATATTCAATGCCACCAGATTTTCATTACTACATTTCACGTATTCTCTCCTGGCATAGGTGTTCTTCTAACCCACTTCTGAAGTTAGGGCGTCTGGAAGGCGGTGTTACGTTGCCCCGAAGATATATGGTACGTGACGATGATGGTAATGATACGCCAGGTGAGAGGTCTTAATCTTAAATACAATGAGGTCAATATGACTTTGATGATTCTATTCTATAGTAATTCTGCTCAAGAGCATGCCTTTCACTGTAATCATAGCATTTTCATGCTATGCTTTGCAACTTTACTAGGGAATTATAAGTGCGGTAGCTTCCCGTTGCTTTCCACACTGGTGAAGGATTATGATGATGATGATGGCAGGATGATTTTCGGGGACCGTTGGGCCCTAAGCGTCCTGACATTTGTCTTACAGGTGAGGAAAAAACACGAAAAATCTCACCCAGGAGCCTTTCCAGACCGAGAATCGAACCAGGACCCGCTGCGTGACAAGGCAGCACGCTACCTCGAGACCACAGCGGTGGACATATTGATGACAATGATGGCCAAATAATGTTCAGGGACCTTCCTTTATCGAGGAAATATTTTAACTATGCTCTAGGTTTATATTTATTATTGTTATTATTATTATTGCTATTATTATTATTATTATTATTATTATTATTATTACTACTTATAAACGAAATTAATGGATGCAAGACATAAGAACTGGAATGAGAACAAGAGGAATGGAGGACATGGAGTGGATGGATAGAGACGAGTGGAGAAGGATGTTAAAACTTTCGGCACAGAAAGATGTGTAAACATTGAAAATCTATAGATCTATATAAATAAATTATTATTTTTTTATTATTATTTCATATGGTCTCCGAATATCATCTGGCCATCATTATCATTGCCCATATCATATTCACCTTGTTTAATATTAATTACTGAGTAATGGCGTGCCTTTGTCTTAAATATAGACCTATCTGTTGATTCGGAGGTGGTCCTGAACTGACCACTCATCCAGAAGAGCTCTCCATGTCCTTGTGTGGTTTAATAAGTATGTAAAGAGTTACAAATTCTCTCCCTACAAGTCGTGACCCTGTACGGCCCTGATGACTTGGGGCATACAAAAGTACCTATAAAGATATATTATTATTATTATTATTATTATTAATAATATTCGTTTTTAATATATGTGTATGTATGTATGATTAAATTATGTTTCTGATCTTAGTGTTCGAGTTATCACGGAGTTGGTCCTGACATTGAGCTAATCACTCATCCAGTAACTCTCCATGTCTTTATGAGGTCAAAAGAATATGTGAGCGATTTACAAATAAATCCTCTGTTCACAGGTCGTGTCCTGGTCAAGCTCGGGAGACGTGAGTTACATGAAAGTACCTATAAAGGAAGAAAAAACAATAAAAATAAATATAAAATTAATTCTTCTTCTTCTTCATAATTTTTAGGATTTTCATCCTGTTTATTTCCAAAATCTCTTCTCGGAGGAAGACGTATAGGATGTGTATTCGCTATCTATCCATCTCTTGGCCAGTCTTCGTCATGTTCTTCTCCCATCCATTAGTCTGTCTTCTTTAGCTCTTTTTACAAGTCGGTTGTCTATAAAATTAATTAAATTCAGGTATCGCTAATGCGACTGTTTTACCATCCTCCAATCTGTTGTTTTACATTAAAATTAACCCTTAAATTGGCAAAACACTAAATTCGCGTGTCAGTTATTTGAAAATGGCGGACCGTACTGAAAACGAACTTTGTATATAACTATGTATATAACTACTATTATTGGTATAATTCTATCTCTTGGGAGTTTGTAAGTATTTTGAAGTGTCCCCTGAGCACGCCCTGGGGGTCCGATTTTCGAGCCCCAGCTGTGCTCACAACAGCAACAGAACGCGTCCCCCAGTGGCGGATAGGGGAACGGTTGGTCGTTTGCATTGCATTCCTCCCGGCTAGGTCCAGACCGGACCCGCGGGCCATTTGTGAGGTCGTCAGGACTCGATCGACCTGACGTACTACATAGGTCGTGCTGCGCCTACTTCAGCAGCCAAACGCGTCCCCTCGGTGGCGTAGTGGGGAAAAGGTCGGTGGATCTGCTAGTCAGTCCTCCCTTCCAAGTCCGATGGACTCGCGGACCATAAGTGGGGTCAGCAGGGGGAAGATGAGCTACCTGTTGTCAAAGCTCACATATCCTGGCCCACAGCAGGATCGTCGGCCGCCGTGGTGAAATGGTGGGAGACTGGAGATCAGAAGCTCCTTCTCTTGGTTCAATGAACCCGAGGACCATCTGTGGGGGCACCATGGGCGATGAGCACCCGGGATGCCTACATTGCTCAGTGGGCTGGGCTCACAGCAGCGGCACGACTAGGCCTAGTCTTGCGAACGGGCTGGTTGGGACAATACCAGGCGTAAGGCTTTGGGAATTACCACCAGGTCAGTAAGCTCGGAAGAGAGAAAGCGCGGTCTTTTGGGTGTGGGATTAGCGCCGACTCCGTGACCGAGTGACCCAAGAACAATCTGTGAGGTCGTCAGGAGTTGAGCAACCTGACGTACTAATGCTCAGGTTGGATTCACTTCAGCAACAAAACGCGTCCCCAGGTGGTGAACTGGGGGAAAGGTTGGTAGATCTGCTAGACAGTCCTCCCGGCTAAATCCAAGGGACTCGTGAACCATTAATGGGGTCGGCAGGAGTTGAGCGCCCTGTCGTACTGTTGTTCACCTGTTGGAGCTTGCGAGCTCCACGCTGGCCCACAACTGTAACAGGACACGTCCCTGGGGGCAGACCAGGGCACGGCTCGGACCAGTGTAGAGGGGAGCAAATGTGCTGGTTCCCGGCTAAGCCTACGGGCTCGTGGACAAACTGTGGGGTCACCAGGAGATGAGCACCTGGATGTACTAAAGTCTCACACTGTGGGGCTTGAGGATTCAAGCCCTAGCCGGTCTCACAACGGCTGCAGGATGCGTCCCTGGAGGTAGAAAAGGGGAATGATCGGTGGATCTGCGACAGCAGTCTTCCCGGCTAGACTCGAGGAGCCCGTGGACCAACTGTGGGGTCGTCAGGAAAGAGCGACCTGACGTACTATGTAGCTCAGCAATTTCCCTGAAGTTGCTACTCCAACACCTTCTCCTTGAGGTGTTAAATTTTATTGCCGAGAACCTTGAACGTGGACGCCATAGTTAAGGGACGACAAGTATCTGGGACTTGGGAGTATGGTCTCTGACCGAGATATCCCAAGGGGTGGAGGCATGGGTCCAGATGTCCCCTGAGTACGCTACTAACGTTCTGCAGGGGAAGACCAAAGAAAAGATGGAAACAGCAGCAATTTGGAGCCGGAACAGGCTAGTAAATAAGTCTATATCGTGAAGAAGAAGAACGTGTAATTCTACACTCATTTAAGTAATTTCTACGCGTACATTTCTTCCGTTTTATTAAAAATACTAACAAATACCCGGCGTGTGCTGCTACGCCTAAATAAATGAAAATTAATGTGCTTTTTATGTTTAGTTAAATAAGTGGAAGGGAAAATAATTGTAAATTAATTTTTTTAGATACCCCGTGCTGATTACACGGCGTTGCCCGGGAATCACTTATCCCGTTCTTCTTGACATAAATGAGCTGAAATACGAAAAATAATGTATTTTATGTTTAGTTATATAAGTACAGGGAAAAATTCATATCATTATTTTTTTGATACCCAGTGCTGTTTACCCGGCGTTGTCCGGGAATCTACTCATCCCGATCTTCTTGGCATAAATGAGCTGAAAGATAAAAATTAATGTACTTCTTATGATCAGTTGAATAAGTAAAATGAAAAATAATTATAAATGTATATCGTAATTATTTTAAGATTCCCCGTGCTGATTACCCGGTGTTTCCCGGGAATCTACTTATCTCGATCTTCTTGGCATAAATGAGCTAAAAGACAAAATTCGTTATTGTGAGTTATCCGTAAAAGAGTACCCGTCATGTGCTGCTATGCTAGCACAGGAATCTACGTACTTGCCTCGATCTTCTTGGCATCAATGAAACACAAAAATGGCTATTGTGCGTTATGCGTAAGAGATAAACATATGCTGTCGCGGGCGTTTTTGTAAAGCTTTTTTGAGATATTTAATTCTGTGACCATTAATTTTGTGTATTTGTTATGGTTTATGCAGCGTAAGCCATTTAAGTGTCCTAAGAGTTACTTTTTTTCACGTTTTCCACTACATAGGGAGACTTTTAAGGATGTAGGAGTTGAGTATCACAACTCTGTTATAGCCTATGTTCATCCCGGGAATCTCCTGAACATTTTGCAAAAATTCTCATCACAATCGGATCAACGGTATGGCCGCGTACAAAATACGAACAAACAAACAAACAAACATTCATTTTTACACGCTTTATACTCGTATTAGCTTGACCTGTATCTGTCCATCTATATATGTAACGGAATCTTTGAGCACGATTTTCACAGATTTAAAAACATTGGATCGACTTGAAGCTTTGTATACTTGTAAAGGACCCATGACAATACGATAATTTCATAAATATTTTTCTAAAATCCTGGCCAGAATCATTAGAAAATCAAAAAAAAATAATAACCGGTATAATAGGTTGCGGACATATAGACTTTTTAGTCTATCGTTGTAAAAGCTCAGTTGGTAGAGCGGTGGACTATAGTAGTATATAATTTCAGTAATCCATAGGTCGCTGGTTCAAATCCGGGCAGGAGGATATTTTTAGAAGAGTGTTAAGCAATTAAATTTTCATGGGATTCCGGTTTATGGCAATCAATTAAACTAAAAATAAAAAAAATAATAGTTTAAAAAGCTGAAACAACACGCTTTATTAGAAAACCAAACTAAAAATTAAAAAAAATAATTTCCAACACGCGTAGGATAAAATTAAAGTGGTCAACAAAGAAATCATCTCAAACACATTTAGAATAAAATTAGAGTTATCTACAAACAAATAATTTTACCATCAAAAGCATGGGGTACTTTTTGTGGTTTTTACGTTTTCTTCTTAGAGACTTTACTTCTACCAATATCTGTTTATTATCAAATATATTAATTAATATAGAGCACCACACGCTTTTGATGGTAAAATTATTTTTTTTTTGTAGATAAGTCTAGTTTTATTCTAGATGTGTTTGAGATGATTTTTTTGTTGACCACTTTAATGTTATCCCAAGCGTGTTGGGAATTAAAATTATTTTTCATTTTTTAGTACGGTTTTCTATAAAGTGTGTTGTTTTATATTTTTAAACTATTATTTATTACATATTAGATTAAATGAAATAAAATAATTGATGGATACATCGCCAGTTTAAGGGTTGGTAATCAAGTGAATTATTGTACTTTTGGTCGTAACAGAATATGAACCTACAATATAATTACAATATGTTGAAATATAATATATGTACTGCGTGAATAGCGAATTGCGTGTTAAAGCAGAAGAGTCTGTTTCTCAGAAATCGGAAAATAGTATTTAGCTTCCAGGTTCACGAAACATTGATTAATGACAGTATTGTATCGTTTTCAAGGGTTTAGTTGATAATAAAACTTATGTAAAGTGTAAGTCTATCTTGTAAGTCGTAATTACTTATAACATGTAATACATACAGACTATATATATATCCATCCATCCATCCATAGTAATTCTGCCCGAGGGCAGGTCTTACACTGCAATCATAGCATTTTCATGCTATGCTTTGCAGCTTTACTAGGGAATTGTAGGTGTGGTAGCTTCCCGTTGCTTTCCACACCGGTGAAGGATGATGATAAAGATGATAATGATAAAGATGATGATGGCCATATGATTTTGGGGACTATTTGGGCCTTAAAGTTTTCCTGACATTTGTTTTACAGGTGAGGAAAAACCCCGATAAAAACCTCACCCAGAAAAAAAGTCCCGACCGGGGATCGAACCCGGGCCCGCTGCGTGACAAGGCAGCACATCTTTATTTTGTCTGTCCATTTTATACGCTCCATGCTTCTCCATATCCATATTCCAAAAGTTTCCAATCGCTTTTCCTCATTCCGTTGTAATGTCAAAGCCTCTGGACCGTACATTGCTACACTCCACACAAATCACTTCACTAGCCTCTTCCGTAATTCTTTTGCCAAAAGTCCGCAGAAAATACTTCTCTTCTAAATAAAAACTTATTTTGCCATTGCTATCCTCTGCTTTACTTCTTCACAGCTATTAACATATTTTTTCAACAATTATATAAAGTTAAATTTAAATGAAAGTGGTGCCCCTGTAACTGATTTAAATGAAATGTATTCTTATAATAATATATTTAATGGGGAAAATATTATAACTTATTTTATAGACCAGAAAAAAAGTATGTTTCCCGGCGTGCGCTGCCACGCCTAAATAAATTATAATGTGTTTTTACGTTTACTTGGATAAGTAAAATAAAAATAATTATAATTTTTTTCGTTATTATTTTTAGATTCCCGTGCAGATTACCCCGGGAATCTACGTATCCCGATCTTCTTGGCATCAATGAAAGATAAAAATGGTTATTGTAAGTTATCCATAAAAGATAAACATATGCTGTCGCGGTCTTTTTTGTAGAGTTTTTTGGACTATTCAATTCTGTGTAAATTAATTTAGTATATTTGTTATGCTTTAGGCAGCGTAAGCCATTTAAACGTCAAAAAATGACCTTTTTTCACGTTTTTCACTACAAAGGATGATTTTTAAGGATGTGGGAGTTGAGTATCACATCTCTCTTATAGCCTATGTTAATCCCGGGAATATCCTGAACATTTTGAAAAAAAAAACCTCACAATCGGATGAACGGTATGGCAGCGCATAAAATACGAACAAACAAACATTCATTTATATATATATATATATATATATATATATATATATATATATATTGCAGCCTATATGTTAGATGCCCCTTAAGCCCAGGGTACATAGAGAGCATATGCTACAATTACACAAGAACGCAGGTAACACCCAATAAACGCATTCACCAGCCTGTCCAGAAGTCTGAAAGGTTGCAACCCCATCACTGGCCGCATCTTATGGTAGACTGGTAACGGCTGGCCTTAAATCCACAACTGTCATTACAGAAGTGAAGGTTCGTCCAGCCGCATAGGGATGACATGTGGTCAGCATGTCGAGTCCCCAGTTGTTATAGCTAGTTTTCTCAACTTAGAGCTGCTACTTATTGTACAACAGCTACGCAAATTTCACATAATGATGGATGGGCACGGTTCCCATAATGACCGAAATTCCATGAGAAAATTCCTTTCTTCACGGGGACTTCACTCTAATTCAACCCAAGAAGTTACTACAGACCTTACGGCTACGCCAGTGTCCCCCTACGTATAGAGGGTAGATGTTGCCAAACTCATAATAACGGTATTTGTTTGTTTAGGGAAGGGCGGAGGGGCAAGGTTAGCAGTACTATCTAAAACTCTAGGATATGTACTATACATTTAAAAACCATAGTTTTTCTTTTACGACATGCAAACTAGTTTTATAGTAAATATGAGAGTCGACATTTTCACACAGGATAGTACAGGTCTGCACGAGATCAGTGACAAGTGGTGACTGTTCTTTTTTCTTTAAGAGCTTGGACGGCTACAACTTACAATTATGTACCTGCTGTGTTGCAATCTTCAGTTTTATATAAGGATTTGTCTCAAGATAATACTGTTAAAATTGCAACCCAGTTCCATATTCTAAACACTCAGTAACTTCCTGGGTTGAATCTGAGTGTAGAACCAGCGCGCCTCTGTAGCTCTACGTCAAGGTATGATGACTTTAACCGCTCTACTTCTGCGCGTGATTGGTTATCTGCCCAAGGGAAACTCAAATTTCTCGCAACAATCTCAACAAAAGCAGAGAGACAGAGGGAGTATACATAACGCTGGGGAAATAAAAAACAACTTGAGATACAGGAAGAAACTCAATTAAGTCTAGAACTAAAGTGTTCATGAAGGTATTGATAACATTTGTTTGATTAATAATTTATTAAACGCATATAAACAATATTTTATCATTTAAAATAATAATAATAATAATAATAATAATAATAATAATAATAATAATAATAAATTACTTTTCATAGGTCTTCTTCTCCGATTCTCCTTTAATTATTTATCAAAAGTAATGCCACGAGTAATTTCCAAATTATTTAGAAAATTTGGAAATCAAGAATGGCATTTGTTAGGACTATTTAACGAATTAAATTAAGTTGTTTACTCACAAATCGTTATTTAAATATAGTTATTTTAAAATATTTATGTATTTAATGTAAACGATGATGTTTGAAAACAAATGAGAAACGTTTGTTATGTTTCATTTGTTCATCCACTGCAACCAGATCATATTATTTATTGCCAAATAAATATTGTAAGAATGCAGCCCAGTGAAAAAAAAAAGAAAAAAAAAACGAAACACATCAAACTGTATATTATAACCAGCATTATAGGTTATTAATTTAGGCCTATTTCTGATGTCCTCTTATGTAAATACTCGTATGTCAATAATATTTTTTGGAACGTTAATACTTGAGAAATAATACATTTAAGAAAGTGCAAACAGTGGTTTGTTTTTATTGTTGTATAATCAACTGCTACAATTTTTTTCTATTATATCTCGCAAGCGGCACTTGCTTATATTCGTGCAATATATATATATATACACACAATGTGGGAGGCACTTACATTCTAGGATTCTTACATCTTAATATATAAATTGCTATATTCAATTTCTTTCTTAGTCAGTCACTGCAAAATAATGCTCTGACCTATTCAGAATATTAAAAAGGAGGAGCTTTCTTTAATATAAAGTAAAGTAAAGTAAAGTAAAGTGATCGAGTTAAGGCTCCCACTTTTTCTGGACAATCGGCACTTGATGTCAGCCGGGTTGTCAGCCCTGCGTGACGGCCGCCTTTACAACCAGAACAAGTGTCTGGTACTCATTTCCGTTAGAGGCTGAGTCAACCACAGGGTCACAGTGCCGCCAGAAGGTTTGGGTCAGTTTAAAAATCCTGACCCCACCGGGACTCGAACCATCGACCTTCCGGCTTGTAGCGCAGTGCATTAACCACTATGCTACGGCGTGCTAAACTTAAATTGATAAATATCGAGGTGAAACAGGACTGTGATTGGTTGTAAAACAAAATTCATTGAAACATGATTGGTCATTGACTCCCATTCGGAGCATGATATGAGTTAAATAGTCAATATAATTTACTCTAATTGCTACACAGGACGTAGGCGATTGACTTTGGATACGCGTTCTGTCAATTACTCCTGTTCTTTACCCCTAAATGAAAATCATATTTGTAATATAACTTTTTTTTTCTTTCTTTACCTTAGTTTAACTTCTCCTTTTGTAGATACTTTTACATGCACCATGCAACCTGTGCCTTACTGGGTCACGATCTGTCAGGAAGGGATTTTAAACTCTACATCAGACACACACTTTTTATCACGCAAGGACATGGATGGCCTCCATAAAAGAGTGATCAGGTTAATGCTAGGTCCACCTCCGAGACAAAATTAACATTTATGTAACACTATTTACTCATATTCATTAAAAAAGACAATATGATATGTGTCTTTGTGATAGCCAAATGATGTTCCGATACTTTTTGGGCTTTAAAGTTTCCTGAAATTTGTCTTACAAGACTAAATAAATAAATAAATATGTAAATAAATAAATAAATAAACTTCACCCAGGAAACTTGTACCGAGCGGGAATCCAAGAAACTTAAAAAAAAAGTAGACAGTTAGGAAAGGTCTGTGGCACTTCACGTAACTCATTATAACTAGAAAACATAATGTTCTAACTTTAAAAAATAAGTCCGGTTCGTGTTATCTCAGAGATGACTGTATTAAACCTGATTGAAGAAGGCCCACCATGTCCTTGTGTAGTCAGAAAAGTATGTATATCATTCACAGTCGAAAATCTTCTCGCGACAAGTCATAGCCGTGTAATGCCCAGGTGACGTGGAGCAAATAAAAGTAATTACAAAAGCAAAGGTAAAACTAAGAAAAAGAAAGAAAATTGAGTAACAATTCCTAGCAACATTAACACTGCTATCACATTTAATTTGGTGCAATATGCAATAGTATACAATAACAATTAATTCATTATTTTTGTAATATTTACGTACTTATTCAATCTATTTAACCATTATTCAATAAAGCGACATTTAAAAACAATATTAAAATTTCATTGATTTAAATATATATATGTAGATGATCTATGGTTGCGAAACATGGACTCTTACTTTAAGGGAGGAAAGGAGATTACGAGTATTTGAGAATAAAGTTCTTAGGAAAATTTTTGGACCAAAGAGAGATGAACAGACAGGTGAATGGAGAAGACTACATAACAATGAACTGCATGATCTTTATAGGAAGCCAGATATAATAAGAACAGTTAAGTGTCGTAGACTGCGATGGGCAGGACATGTTGCGCGTATGGGGAATGAAAGACGTGCATGGAAACTTCTTGTAAGAAAGCCAGAAGGAAAACGCCCAGTTGGTAGACCAAGAATGAGGTGGGAGAACAACATTAACTATGATTTGAGGGAAGTAGATTATACAGGGAATGATTGGAAAGCATTAGCTCAGGATAGGGATGTATGGAGAGCTTATGTCCGCGCTCAGCCATGAACCTACGGGTTCGATAGTGCCAGTGAGTAAGAGTAAGTATATATAGATGATCATCCCTTCAATATATACTGTAGATTTTGCCGACGATAGTCCTGCACATTTATTAGTTAATGGTTTATAAAATTTTATATATGGACATAGTACAAATATAAACTCTTGCGGATTAACAAAAAGACCGAAGTGAAATAATTATTCGTTAAGATTATTTAATTTCATATTAGCATTTTTAAACATTTTATAGTGAGAAAAAAAATATAAATGGAGTAAAACCTGTTTACACATGTTACGAATTTATTTTTACGAAAAAATTCTAAAAATAATACCATGAAATGTAAAATTTCATGTTACCGGGATACTTCGTGTCAAGGTTGAAATGAATTATCGAGGGTCATGATCTTGATTTTTATTTTAAAAATGGTTAAAATAACAAATAAATAAATTGCGCGCTCTGTATCTGGCTTTTCAGTTACCAATCAATGGCTGCGTATGAGCAATGCAAGCTACCAATCAGGAAGCCCCTTCTTTCTCTCAAGCTGTTTCATTGAATAACCAATATGGCATCTCCGATAGTGGTAGTGTAATTTGTGGATGAAGATGTTTTGAAAATTAAAGGTAGTTGTGGTTTACTATCGGGCACGAAGTTTTAGGTTTGTAGAGTAAAATTTGTATCTATTTTCAGTGAAGGTTTCATATTAATATTTAAGTATCACTTGCAGTATTTTATATTTGTATACATACGGTGCGGTTATAAGTGATTTTTCACTCAACACCCCCCGGCTGCAAAATAGGCATTTTGTATGTTTCTGAAAGAAATATGCTCTTTATTATATTGTTTTTATCTTAAATTAATGTCCAGAATTTCTTGTATTTTTAATTGTCTAATATTTAGGATATTATTGTAATAGGTTATATTTTTAAGTGCTTCCTATTCATGTCCCTTATTTTTTTTTTAATTTTATTGTTTATTTAATGTGTGTGTGTGAGTGGGAGTGTGCTAGAATGTATAATTATTGTCAATGAGTTATTGAACAAACGCGCTACGAGGTAAAATTGAAAAACAAGATCTTGACAAGTGATATAACTATTTCTTCAAGTAAAATACATCCCTTGTGAAGTGGAAGTGTTTTTACCGTGTTTTGAAATAACGTTTTTAAAAACTAGAACTGCCCATATTTGTAACTTCATCAGCAAAATGCACTCTATCCTGGATATATTTGCCTTCAGTATTATTGAGGTAAGCTAATCATTAATCATTATTCTATAGATAAGACAGAACTACTAGTATGTTTTATTGGAATTTAGTTATAGGCCTAGTTCATTATATTCACTGGATTATTAAGTACTGTAAGATAATATAATTAGTTATAAACTATAAGCTTTAATGAGCTAATTTTTAAGTTATAATTTAGGCCTATAGGGTATGTGTGCATTTAGTATAGATCATGTAAGTTGAATCTGATTTGAAATTTTATCAGTAGTTTTGTATGTATCAATAGACATTACAGAAAAGTCAGATAGTCATAAATTAAAGGTTTTTTTTACTTAAATGAATCATTTGTTGATATTGATACATTTTCATATGAAACAAAAATATAAATGCACATATTAAATTTATACATACACTACTTTATGGTTTAAATATGGTATATTTTCCTAAATTGAGCATGTAATTAAAACAAAATATTTAAAAGTTAAGTATGACATTTCACTTGATAGTTTTTTTTATACTGTCAAATAGCCTACTTTATAACTGTACCAACAATTCTTTTATGTTACAATGATTCTAAAATATAGGATCACCAACTAGCCTTAATCTGCTTGGTTTCAATGGTTCTTTGAATTAGACTCCTTAATGTTTATCAATGTCTGGTCTTTTATTGATTCATAAATTTGGTAAACATTGAACATTTTAGCCTTACCAGTTGAAAAATAATAAATAACCCATGCTAGACAAGAAGAACAAAAATGTATTTAGGATAGTTATTATTAGCTCTCTAAATTTAATAATAAACTATCCTAAAACTTTAGTACATAGAAGAGGTAGCCCATTTGAAAATGTCATAGTGCTATGAGAGTCAACATTCACCATCACTTTTTTTTATTGCATACAAAAAATTACTTGCATTCCTATGGATTTATTATTGCTTTTTACATACAGTAAAATACCGTTGTTACAAAAATTAAATTACACTATGTGCACTAAGTAACTAATGTTGTACCGTCAAAACATTGGCCTACGGTTAGAATAAAGTAACTGTATCGGGATAGGCTCCATGGTTCATGTTTTGTTTACAAATAGTAATAATGTGCCTCTAAGCTGACAAATAGTGATGACAATGACATATGTACAGTGCTTTTGCCATTCTGTACTCGCTTCAGTTAGAGTACATATAGGCCCTACCATCTTGCAGTACAACTGCTTGATAGAAACTGAATCTTCGTTGTCATTACTGACAGCTAAGGGACATGCAACAAACTGATTCTAAAAGAAATGTATGCATCATGGAGAATAGCTATGTTCTGCAGGGGGGGTATTTTGGTATCATTCAATTGAATTACTAGTCTGTGTCCTGTTCTGATACAGCTACTTCAACCTAAATGTACATTAACCTGATGACTGTCCTCTAAATAAAAAAATTGTTTAATTACGAAATTATATGATTTAATAGGAAAAACTGCACTTAAACTAGCGTGAAATATTTTCAAAGTCCTACAGAATAACTGTGTGCATGGGCCAAAGTTTATAGAGCCAGAGATAACCCACAATCGAACCACATATCGATTATCATCCTCGATTACTATCCGTCACTATGAAATTTAAAATGACCAATATTTGCAATAAATCCTCAATTCCATGTTAAAAAAAATATTAATAATATTGAAATTACCAAACGTTTATTAAAAATGGGCGTACACTTACTTATCACTCCCTAACGCTGATCCAACCAGCGATAGAAAAATCATAGACTAAGTAATATACTATATGGAGAAAATAGCAGTTAGTATCACAATATTGTCTAACAGTGTCATAATATTGTGATTTGCATATTTAAATAAATGCTTAAAAATTGTCTAATAATGTTATAAAAATTGTTTGAAAAAGATTAAAATATTAAATAATGTTAGTAAATACAGAAGAAGAGATATAGTTTACAACAATATAACTGAAAAATCAAGCGCTAGTAGAAGTGCAGTTGAGCCGATTTAATATAAATTTTCAGTCCAAATGATTTGAGAGATTTCCTTACTACAGTATCAAATATTAAAGTAGTAATAGTCCAACAATTCACATTGAAATCGTAACATATTTTACTCTTAACACTTTTAGTGTGATATGACTTCTGTATTTTCCTATTAATATAATTGATTTATTGTTTCTTGAAAATCTTATGGGAAAACAATAGTTTACCTTTCCCAATATATTTTCTAAGTCCTATAGATTAATAGTGCGCATGCGCATGAGTTTATAGAGCTGTCGCTAGGTGACAGCATGTGGCTGTGAAATCGGTATGACCAACATTCAAAATAAATTTCCAAACGTTTATTAGAAATGGATGTACACTAACTTCTCTCTTCCTAACCTAACAAAATAAATTACCGGTACATGCTTATTATTTACTGAAGTGTACCCTAATCTGATGTACACTAACTAACACTAACCTAATAAAAATGGTACTAACCTAACAGAAATAGTGTATTTTAAAAATACAATAATAATACAATTAGGCTATATTAAGAAATAGTGTAATTGAGTTGTTGATGGTGGCAACATTGGAAGAGGAGGAAAAATAGCAAGCGAGTATCACAATATTGTCTAAGAATGTCGTAATGTTACCGTGTTTCGTGTAAATAAATAAATGCGTAAAAATTGTAAAAGAATATTATAATTATCATTGAAAAGCGTTTAAAATATTGCAAAATGTTAGTAAGGACAGGAGAAGTACATAGAGTAACAGTATTACAAGAATATACTATAGAAAATGAAGGGAAAGGTAATGTACTGTTGAGCCAATTTTATTTTTAATATTGATATTCTAAAAAAAAAGATATACAATTTCATTTTGTTTTGAGGCTTCTTCAAAAAAATTAGGAATGGGGGAATGAGGTGCAGAAAGAAATTAAACTATGTTCAATTTTGGAAATACATGCTATTATGCATTATAGAGTCCACTGCTGTGGTCTCGAGCGTGCTGCCTTGTCACGCAGCAGGCCCAGGTTCGATCCCTGGTCAGGGCAGTTTTTCTGGGTGAGGTTTTTATCGGGGTTTTCCCTCACCTGTAAGACAAATGTCAGGAAAATTTTAAGGCCCAAATGGTCCCTGAAATCATATGGCCATCATCATCCTTATCATTATCATCATCCTTTACCGGTGTGGAAAGCAACGGGAAGCTACCACACCTACAATTCCCTAGTAAAACTGCAAAGCATAGCATGAAAATGCTATAATTGCAGTGAAGGACCTGCCTTCGAGCAGAATTACTATGGATGGATGCATTATAGGGGTTTTTGTCATTCCAATTTCTCACAAAAAACATTAAGTTAAAAATATATAACACAGTTATTCTCCAGTATGGATGTGAAACATGGACTATTACTTTAAGGGAAGAGAAAATATTATGAATATTTGAGATTATAGTCTTTAAGAAAATTTTTGGGCCAAAGAGAGACAAATAAATAGGTGAATGGAGAAAACTATAAATAGTAATGTAAGTGATCTATATGGGAAACCAGATGTATTAAGAACGGTTAAGTCTCGTGGACTGCAATGGTCAGGGGATGTAACACAAGTAGAGAATGAAAGAGGGGGGGTAGAAACTTCCTGTAGGAACACCAGTGGTAAAGTGCCCAGAAGTTCGACCAAGAATGATGTGGAAGAGTAAAATTAACCATGATGAAAGAGGGGCATGGAAACTTACTGTAGGGAAACCACGGGAAAAGCACCCAGTAGGTCAACCAAGAATGAGGTACCATATGAGAATAACATTAGCCATGATTTGAGGGAGTTAATTATACAGGAAATGATTGGAACACATTAGGTCAGGATAGGGAAGTGTGGAGAGTTTATCCATGTGACCATGAACCTCTGGGTTCATTAATGCCGGTGAGTTAGTTAGTTCAATAGCTTCTAAAGTTCTACTGATATTTATCAATAAGACATTTAATTTTTCTTCACATAAATCACACAAGAATTGATGAGCAAAGTTAATTTTTACCTTCAATTGGAGACACATTGTTTTTTTAACATTTTTAAATACTATTATCTTAACACAGTTCCAATAATGGATCATATTATAATATTATAATGATATTGTGAAAAGAAAAATTAATGTCTGAACCAGGAATCAAACCGTGGACCTCTAGTTCTCCATACTAGTGTGCAGCCCAATACACCATTCTAGACTTGGCACAAACATTAACAATTCTTTTCACATATACAAATCTATAATTCTCGTTTCTTATGCTGCCAGGTAGGAGTCACTACCATCACCAATGGCCAGCTTCGTTTTAGAAGTATCGATTCCTGGTTCAGACATTAATTTTTTTCTTTTCACAATATCATTATAATACTATAATATGATCCATTATTGGAACCGTGTTAAAATTACAGTATTGGAAAATGTTAGTCCCGTGCCATAGCTGAGCGGTTAAGGTAGGAAGCCTTGGCGCAGAGTTACGGGACTTGCGCTGGTTCGAGTCTCCATGGGGGAAGAAATTTTCTCATGGTATTTCGGCCAGTATGGGACCGGTGCCCACCCAGCATCGTGAGGCAATTGGGTAGCTACAATAAGTAGCGGCTCCAGGTTGAGGAACCAGCTATAACGGCTGGGGGACTCGACATGCTAACCACATGTCACCCCTAAACTGGCTGTTGATCATCTACCTCTGTGATTGACACATGTGGATGTGAAGGGCCAGCAGCCGGCTGGTAAAAGGGCAACCGCTGAAAAGTGGAAAGACCCTCAATTGGATCGGAAAATGTTAAAAAACATTGTTTACTGCTTATAAAAGTGGTGGTGTAAAATTCTCAAATATAGATACTTCTAAACGAAGCTGGCCGTTGGCAAAGGTAGTGACACCTACCTGGCAGCGGACAAAATGAGAATTATAGATTTGTATATGTGAAAAGAATTGTTAATGTTTGTGCCACGTCTAGAATGGTGTAGTGGGCTGCACTCTAGCAAGGAGAACTAGAGGTTCACGGTTCTATTCCTGATTCAGACATTAATTTTTCTTTTCACTATATCATCGACACATTGTTTGTAGAAAAGTATTTGTGCAGATTATGTGCCAATTTGTTTTACAATAGGAACAATTTAGTGCACTTAGATGGTTTTGCAAGGTTCATGGAGTTACAAGATTTTCATTGCCAGAGGACCATATATTGTATATGGAAAAATGTTTTATGTATTTATAATAGACACTGTCCGATTTCTCAACAACCATTAAAATGTCATCATAAAGTTTAGAATTTTAAGATTTATTTACTGTATATCAATTACAACCATGGAATTAAATTTTTTTTAAAGAATGATACTTATTTGCATACATTTAAATATGCCTACTGAAATATTTTTCAACATAACTTTAAAAGCACTTATCCTATAGCTTTAAAAAATAGATAATTACTGTAAAAGTTAACTTTCACAGGAAAAAACACTATGAGGTTTAATTTAAGATTTGAATTAATATTTTTATTACCTCACCTCATATCCTTTATACTTCTAGACTGCAGTTTCGGAGCTTATCTCCATCCTCAGTAGCTTCTCATCGACTGGTGTTATGACATTTATTATGTCGTTCAAGAAATTACACCAGTCGATCAGAGCTCCGAAACTGCAGTCTAGAAGTATAAAGGATATGAGGTGAGATAATAAAAATATTGATTTAAATCTTTAATTACTGTAAAATTTAATAGTTTAATGTTCAATATAATTATGTATGAAATATTAAACAAATAAGATTCAACAGCAGCCTTAAAATACTGAATAATTCATAATTTAAAATGCATCTTCGTTGTTCTTGTTTATATAAAACATGTAATAATTTCTGCTTTTGCAGATTACATTGGAATGTTTAATTGAAAGAAGTAATATAAAATTTGTTCTTTTGAAAACCATAGACACTGTACAAAGACTAGAAAGAGGCAATACCATGGCAACAGTTATTATTGTAGAGGAGTTTTTAAAGGGTGAGCTCCAGCACATTAATGTGTCATGAAATTGCTTGTCTGTCCTAAAAAAATTCATTCGGGAAGTAGGACACACAAATATTTTTGTAATATTTTTTTTTATTATAAAAAATATAAGCATGAATACTAATTAAAAAAATTAATAATATCATCATCATCATTAAGGATTAAGTCTGTTGGCTTGTTCCGGTTTCATGATTGCTGGAATTGTTCAGACCATCTTCTGTGTGGGCATCCAATATTTCTCCTTCCGTATGTTTTATAATTTAGCAATAATTTTGGAAATCTTCCTTCTACATTCTATCAATATATTCTTTCCAGCCGTTCCTATATTTAATTATTCGGTCTGTAAGTTTGAAAATATTAAGTTCCTTTCTTATATCTTCATTTCTTTTCTTATCCAGCGGAGTATATCCTGCTATATTTCTTAAAAATCTCATCTCAGCTGCTTCCAATCTTTGTTCTTGTCTTTTAGTGATCGTCCAACATTCTGATCCATACATTAATACAGGAACAGCCATTACTTTATAAAATTTAATTTTTGTTTCTTTTCTTGTGTTTTTAAGGGTTCTTTTAATAGTGCCATACATTAGATTAATTTTATTTATTTTGTCATTAATATCTTCAGTTTTAACATATGATAAATTGAAACCCAGATATTTAAAACTGTTCACTTACTCTAAAATTTTATTATCAATTACTATTTTTGCTCTTAAGGTATCATGTTCTTTAAATTAGTAATGTTTTATCAATATTACATTATCATTGTTATTCAGTGCACAACATGTGTGCTTGATTAACTTTGTACTAGTTTTCCGTACTGGTATTAAAAATAATGTATGAAATTCCCATAAGGCTGATAGAATTTCTTTTCCTAAGCGATGTGCCACTATTAGATCCGGTCGAATACAACGCTTGAATCTTGCTCCCTGAGTTTCCCAGTCTCGTTGCTTCTCCAGAGGAATTTGGCATATAAAGGAGATTGGGAAGGGAATTCCAAATGCATGTGCAGGAGTAGAATGCAAGCGATAGTGACTAGGAGTCCCATTGGATCAGATTTCCTGTGATCAATGAACAGTCCTCATAAGCAAAATAATTGTATACAATGATAGTGAAAGCTAAAGAGAATGTATTAAAATATGTGATGGAACCTACATTCTACAAGCCTTATGCTTTGCATAAAGCCTGTATATTACATGTGAAAAAAAAATTAAATATGTTAATAGTGAGTGGAGAACATATTTTTAACAACTCACCTCATTAATTTCAAATTTCTTTGATACCGATGATTTCAGACAAGATATTTTCTGAAACCGTCAGTATCAAAGAAATTTGAAATTGTATGAGCTGAGTTGTTAAAAATATGTTCTCCACTCACTATTAATGATATTACTTCCCAATATTAATTTAAATATAATTAAATATGTACTTAGTACTCTAAATAAAATGTATTCCGACAGCACTAAACATGTGTTTAGAATCTACATCAATTTATTTCTATGCGCAATTGTTAAGAAAATTATAAATTATGAAGTTTCCTTTCATCTACCAATAATAAAATTATCAGACAATAGTTGGTCACTACAGAATAACTTATTATTTATTTATATAAGTTGAGGGAGTAGTTACACTTAGAGAAATTTATTTCAAACAAAATGCTTATTTTTAAAAATATGATGAATTGACAGATGGATTGTTCTTTAATTACAGCATATCAAACTGAGACTTGAAATTCAGTTTGCGTGTTCAGTGCATCATAATGTTTCACTATATAAAAATTGTAAATATTTGAAGATGCGAGTTCAGATTTTATATATAGGCTATCTTTTTTTTATCAATTTCATAATCATTGACCATTATATGTCTCATAGTATTTTAATAATAATAATAATAATAATAATAATAATCTTCTTCTTCTTCCTTCCAAGTATTAGGCCAAGGCCTTTTACAATCCTATAGAAAATTTTCCCTCCAGCGTTTCATAGGACGACCCAGAGATCTTCGTCCTCTTGGTATATAATTTAAAACAGCTTTGGGGATCCGATTTGACTCATTCTTTCAAGATGGTGTTTCCAATTTAGTTGGTACTGTTTAATATATTCCAAAATATTCTTATATGAGAATAATAATAATAATAATATTAATAATACATGTTTATTCATAAAAGAAGGAATTTATTTGTGTTTTGAGAAATATATGGCTTTGTACATGCAGTAAAAATTTCTTATGTGGCACGAACCCTTCTTCTTACTCACTGTGAGAATACCAGGATTTCTCATTCTTGAGCTTATTTTACCAGTACATTGTGGCTGCACTCTCTTTCAGCCACTCTTGCTTATGAGAGTGAGCAGGAGTTTGACAGCTTTTACCCACTACATTCAGCACAGTGAAACAGTGCACTGTAAAGAAAAAAAGTTTCAGAATTCCTGTATAGAGCATGATGTTGATGGAGACTATAGGATCCCTATTTACTTGTAATTTGAGTTTTTATAATAAGATGTTAGGTAATCTTGATATCATCCAATTTAACCGAGGCATCATAATTGCTGTGTAAAATCCACAGAAACAATAAAAAAAAGTTTTATCTTTAGCAATAAGTCTATAGTAAATATTAAACTAATGAAGGCTACCATAGATTAGGTTGATTGTTGTTGGATATTGTTAATTAAACTTAGAGGAAAATAATTATATTCCATGGGACTCAAATACCAGTTTCAATTCAAATGGTATACGAGTCCCTTGAGTAAATTTTTATATGACTATGTAAATAAAATAGGACTATCTCACATAATACCCTGTTTTATATGTCCAAATGCATTGAAAATTGTGACAGTCAAGTCTGGCAGTGAAGAATAAGGTGACCATATTTTTCTTTTTCCAATTATCTTTGATAATTTGATATCATCAACTGTCCTCGAACAAGTATAGATACTGGTATGAATAAATACCATAAAATGCAAATATAAATTGTATTAGATATAGAAACACTGCTGCCCACATAGTCTACAAAAATATGTGTAATGTTACGAAGCTAAAGAAATTAATATGATGGAAATAAGTAAATTATTATACACAACTAAACTATTGTAATCAATGGTAGAGGGAGAAAAACTTATGCCTGAACCAGGAATTGTGCTGGTACTCCAGATCACTGAGCTAATTCAGGCCTCCTTCCCATCCGAAAGGAGAATTTGTGTTTGGATGGGAAGGTAGCCTGCATGAATTAGACCAGTAGTCTGGAGCATCAGCACGTAAAGCTGAAGGATTGGGGTTTGATTCCCAGTTAAAGTGTAAGTTTTTTTTGCTTTACTATTGATTAGAATGTGTTTTGTTTTGAGCCTCTTACAGATTTTTCCATTTCAATACTTTTAAAATATTCCAAAAGTAAATAAGGCAAATCTTGATAATAAAAAGAAAGTTATTAGTTGAATCATTTACCTTGAAGCTTAAAGGGATTTTTATTAAACATAGGTAGAAAATCTTAATATTGAATTTGGTACTGTTTAAATTTAAGATCTATGTTCAGTAATAGAGACCATACATATCAATAGGCTTACTCTAATTTTATTAATGTTGCTTATGTTGGCCTACTGTATTCAATTCTATTTGGCATCAAATTGAATTTAAAAGTAAATTGGCAAATCTCATGTTCCTGTTTTCTCTATTTAGACCTAAGTAGTTTATTGAATTAATTAATGTTATTAGACTATTTCTCTATATTTTAAAAACATGATATTTTTCACTTTGTTAGATACATTTCCTGTTAAGATTTTTTTATACTTTTCTTCAAGAAATAAAATAAATAGTGTTCAGAAATGTAGACACTGTTTATTCTTAGTTACCATTGTATTATTATAAATCATCCCTAAAAAATATGGATTAAAGTATGTCTTTCCTTATTTTTATTTTATAGGTTAAATTATTATCAGTAGTTTTTGTATTTTGTGTTAAATTAATACAGAATTGAGATCCTGATACATATTTTGTTAAGTTTATATTAGAAAATCATGTAAAACAACTGGGAATGGTTATAAACATAATGAGTTTATGTTGCATATTACATTGTTACACATATGACAAGTTTAAATATAGCACATGGCTGTTAAAAATATTAGCTTCAAGCTTTTATATTCACATTATTATATTCATTGCTAATAAAAAGTTTTTTTTTTTGTAATAAGTCCTTATATTAAAATATTATAAATTTTCCAGGTTTGAAAAAAACATCCAAAAATATCCCTCAAGCAATTCAGTGTAACATGCCTCTGTTATGTAAGATATCCCAATTATTCGTTTTGTTTATTTGTTATTCATGTTGTGCTAGTTTTTATTGCATAGGGGAAGAAAATAAAAATTTTATGTTCATGAACAGTTCCAAGTCTTGTTGTTAAAGTAAACACAACTCTAGGTCTACTAAATTAAATCTATCTATCTATCTTCAGGTTTTTACAGCTGCTGCCGTCTTCTTGTGCCAAACCTCCAAAGCCTACGATCTTGGGCACATTCAATGTTTAGCCCTCTTGCTTGCATTACTGTCTTCATGTTTTCCTTCCATGTTAACTTTGGTCTCCCTCTTTTCTTCTTTCTGCTCGGTTGCCATCGCTCATCTTCTATTCTTAAAACATGTCCTAACCATTTTATTTCCTTCTCCTCAATACTTTCTTCTGCTTCCATTATGTTTCTAATTTCGTTATTTGTGACATGTTATAATTTTGACTTTCTGGCACTTCTGCGTAAATAATCCATTTCTAGAGTTATTAGTCTATTCTTGTAGTTAAATTAAATCAATTTCGTAATTATCTACCTCATTTGGTTTATATGCAGTGTTTGAAAATCTTGTATCTGCAATGCAATTTTTTTTTTTGAGATTCAGAGGGTAGACAAAATAATGGAAATACCTTCCAAATCTTCATTAATATGGTGTAGAACCACAATTAGCCTTTAAAACAGCTGCAATTCTTCTTGAAATTGATTCATATAATTATCCATTTCTGACAGTGCCTGTAGGAAAACCAACACATGAAACTCATTATAGCAGAAAATTATGTTTCCATATTTTATTTACGGTATTCCCTGTATTTCAGTGTCAGCATATAAGCTTATAATGCCTATATTCTATTCCAATTCTAGTGACTTATAGAGGGTAGAATTTTTTATACACAATTTTCTATATGAATTTTATTAATGCATTCCACCTTTTCTCCCTTTTTTCACTTCATATAATTTTTCTCCTTTAATTTATTTAATACAGATAAGTAGAGCAATATCCATCCATCCAGAGTAATTCTGCCCAAGGGCAGGTCTTTCACTGCAATCATAGCATTCTCATGCTATGCTTTGCAGCTTTAGTAGAGAATTAGAGGTGTGGTAGCTTCCCATTGCTTTCCACACTGGTCAACAATGATGATAAGGATGATGATGGCCAGATGATTTTCGGGGACCATTAGGCCCTAACCTTCCTGACATTTGTCTTACAGGTGAGAAAAAACCTCACCCAGGAGCCTGTCCTGATTGGGAATCGAACCCGGGCCCGCTGTGGGACAAGGCAGCACACTACTTCTATACCACAGTGGTGGACTAGATCAGTATATGCTACTTGAAATATCTCTGCATAAACAAGTGACTAGCTGTGGTACATAATACTGTATTTATGAACATCTTTAACAGTGCTATTCCTTTAATCTAAACTAAAACTAAATTATAATGTGTGGCTAGCCTAGATGGTCCTTGGTCTGCCAACCTGCATCTGTCCTCATATTCACATGGTCACAGGGGTGAATATGCATTCAGTCAGTACAGGGATGACATATGGTCAGCCTGTTACATCTCCCATCCATTATAGCAGATTTCCTTAACTTGGAGCTGCTATATATTACAGTTACCCAAATGTCTTACATATGAGTGTGTATGTGGGCATTATAATCATATTGCCTGAAATTCTATGAAAAAATTCTTGCTCCATGTGTATTTGGACCATGTTTCATATGCCTTTAGTTACATTTAATGAAGGAAAAATTGTTGAGCGTGACATTAACTTATAACTGGAATTAGAATTTTTCCTGTTGCTTTGGAAGAACTTTCTTTTCAGAACTTGCACTATTTGTTACTGAACTTACACAATTTTCCTCTCAAAGATTAACTTAATGAGATATGACTTGATGTTGATCAGGGAAACTTAAAAAAATTAATGGTTATGATTCTGTTTCAGTTACCATAATATATCATTTTATTGAGGCCATATTTAATTTTCAATCAATTTAGAATAAGAGAAAAAATATATGATCCAGTTAATTTAATTCAGTTATGGGTATTTGGCCTAATTGACAATAAAATAAATTATACTTAATTGCTAAGAAACACACCCACTCTTCCGCAAGGTGTTACTGTCATAAATGGATTGCTAGACATCCAAGACTACTTGATTTTAAAGAATTGTCTTTGTTTCAGGGTATTATTGTAGTGCCACTACTGGTACCTTAATGATTCTTATTGACATATGAACTAAGTTGCAGAACACAATATATAGTTAAAGAAGAATAATAACTGTATGGCTTATGAATATTATAGGTTCATTGCCACATGCAGTAAGTTACCCCGTTCCATTGGTCTCTGTGCTCAGTTAGTTGGATCCATTTCATGTTACTGATATCCGGTTCCCTAAGATTAATCTGAATATTATTCTCCTATATGCATAAGACTTCATAATGATCTTTTTCCCAAGGTTTTATCATTAAAAATGTTGACGTGTCTACTTTCACCGATTCCAACTGTATGACCATGACATGCCATTTTAATAATATTCCTTACAGTAATTGGATACCAATATTATAAAGTTCCTAATATAATCATTCTCCATTCACATCCCTTATGGGACTGAAAGGTTGCCTTAGGTTTCAATTTTCCAGTACTTATAGCTTGTTTTCTTCCCATAATGTGACTATTTTATATCTATAGAATACTGATATAAGGGTGAGCTTATTTATAAACTTGTAAGTAATTTATATTGTAAAACGATGATCTTCCTTATTTTTTATGTAGATATTGCCCTTCTATTACCCATAATGGTACCATGGACAAGATTATTATTTCAATATATCTTTTAATTTTAGATTTTTAAACAAAAGCCAAGAAGACAGGAGACTTTAAACTGAATAATATAGAACAACATTTTTGCTTTATCTCTTTATTTCATTTCTTTATTTGTATGATTTTGAATCATCAACAATGCTCAGATTTTTAAATATTTTTACTTTCATAAGAATTACTGTTGTTGTTTGCTGATCCCAGTTTCTTCTAAACCATGTCCATTGGGTTATTGTTTTGAAGTAATTTTATTACATCTGCAGGTTGATTCCTGAGATCCATGCTCAGCTGTTGATGAATTGGAGTATGTTGTGGTGATGCTTCTTTTGTATTACACTTTGGGCAGATTAGGAATGTCTTCTTGCCATCTATTATTTTAAGAGTTCCTAGATGTCCTGTTTTAAGTCTTGCTGTATCTGTCTATTCTTTTCATTGCAATATCATTCTGATAATTATTGTCTATAGTTACCATTTTATTTTGAGGGAAGTGGATTATACAGGGAATGATTGGAAAGCATTAGCTCAGCATAGGGATGTACGGAGAGGCTTATGTCCGGGCGGCCATGAACCTACGGGTTCGATAGTGCCAGTGAGTAAGTAAGTAAGTTGCCATTTTATTACCTTTCACAATTGTCGATAATTGTAAACTTAAGGTTGATTGAGTTGGAGGGAATGCTAAAATATTCCTGTAGTTACTTGATAAAGTTGTAAAATTTGTTGCAGTTCCGGATATTTCCATTAACTTAGTTTTATTGATAATGTGACATTTTCATAGACTTTGTTTTATTGAAACAACATCCTAGCAGACTTTTAAAAAGACTTTATATTTCTTGCTATCTTATTAACGTTACCTCCCATTAGATTCACATCGTCAACATTAGCTAAAGCTGGTGGAACGCCATTCATATGTAAACCCAGATTGTTTTTGGTAATTTTCCTAACATGGTAGTAATAACAATAAATTATAATACAGGTTTACAATGCAAAAGAGAATTTTCGTATGACCAATATTTACACCTTGGCCTTTCCTTCAAAATTTTAGGTATCTTCCCGTTCTTGTAGTAATCCACTTCCATTGCTTTCTTTATGTTCTATAATCAGTTGTTTTAAGGTCCACTTCTTCCTCTCCTTCCTGAAGAAATTCATTCTAAACTCTTCTTGGTAACCTTCTTGTTGATCTCATGAAAAGCTTAGAAAATCACTAGCCTATGAGTAAATCTCAGAAAATCACATTTACAAAAACATTTTGCTGGAAGATACGTTACAATTTTTATGACCTTTATGCATTGTTGATTAACTTAATTACTATAGTTCAGTTGAGATTGGTAAGCAGTGTAGTACATATGGATGAATCAAGAAATACATGTGGTGAATTGCAAAGCTTATGATCTGGATGGGTAGCAAGAAATGACAGTTTTATGTGAATAGATTTTTTAAAACCAATTTTAAGATACCAAAATAATATTTAGTTAGTCTATATGGTTTACAAGTTGAGATCTAACTCCAGTAATGTGACTCATGTACAGACGTATAAATTTATACTCTTACTTCTTAAACATACACCATTTTGATTTTGATTAGGTAACATGGATATAAGCTACAACTAAATGCAATAATCAATGTGATAAAACAGTTTTCCTCTCATTATTCTTGTTTTCCATCATCATTAATGATAGGTTTTTGCCATTAGATTCTTAAATCGTTTGAAACTGTTTACTCCCTATTATTTTCTTCCAATCCTTTCTTCTTCTTTCAACATTCTTCTTGATCTGTTTCAATCATCTGCTTATCTGTCTTTTTACTTTCTTTTTCCATCTGGGCAACTCTTATCTTTGTTGAAATTAGCCAAATACATATAATTGTAAGAATATTATCCCTTTTAGTGCCAACTTTGAACGTATGTTCTCAAATGCAAGGAAAGTCAAGTTAGATGAAATAAAAAAAAAATCTTCTTTGTAAAGTTTAAATAGTAAAACTAATAAGTACATTATGAAATTAGCAAAATGCAAATATTATATCTGCTAAGGATTGTGAGTCACAACTGAATTTAAAAAAAATTATGAAACAATAATTGTGTTTTTGATATTAATAAATTGAATGAATCATAACATTTTATGCAAGATGAATAATTAATTACATGTTCCAAAGAGAGTTAAAATTTATCAGATATTTAAATAGACTATTTAACTCATGCCCCAAATGAGAGTCAATGACCAATCACATTTCAATGAATTTTGATTTTGAATCAATCACAGTCGTTTTTCACCTCGATTTTATCACTTTCATTTTATCACTTTCATTTTATCAAGTGGCTCCCAGATTGTATATATAGTGCACGAATTTAACCAGATTCTGCTTGCGAAATACAATAGAAAACATTCGTAACAATTGATTATACCATGAAAAAAAGAAACCACCATTTGCACTTTCTTAAACGTATTATTTCCCAGGAATTAACGTTGCAGAAAAATAGAATTGGCATATTTACATCATAGGACATCAGAAATTAATTAATATACAGTTCGATGTTACATTTATTCTCCACTAGGGCGCAATCTTACAATATTGCGATCCTTTGGCAATAAATAATGTGATCTGGTTGCAGTGATGAACAAGTGAAACATAACAAACGTTTCTCATTTGTTTTCAAACATCATTGTTTACATTAAATATATAAATATTTTAAAATAACAATATTTAAATAATGATTTGTGAGTAAACAGCTTAATTTTATTCGTTAAATAGTCCTAACAAATGCCACTCTTGATTTACACATTTTCTAGATAAATTCACTCCTCCCTTCGTGAGTCGTGAATTTATCGATAATTCGGATATTACTCGTGGCATTACTTATGATAATTAGATATTAATTTACAATCATTGATGTTACCAGTTTCTTCGTATTTGTTTCCCATACGGTAAAGTTATTAATTCTATGGCAAAAAGTCAAAACTTATATATATATATATATATATATATATGGACACATTACAGGGTTTGGATGTCACCACATTATTAATACCTTAGCCTTTTCTTGAATAGGATTCCTTGTGTCATATAGTTAGCATGTATTAATATTGGAAAATACCGAGAGATAATTTGAAAGTCTGTCTTTCAAATTTCAAATAGAATCCACTGTCAGTACAAACATATTTCATATAAGTTACGACTCATTTTGCAGTACTAATATATGTAGTCCTATGTTTCAAGAGAATTGAGAGAGGGTTGTATTCAAGGATCACTGGCTGGTCAAATGACATCAAATCCCCTATGGCCCTGGTGGTAAAGCACCGTCTTAAATGATCACCCAATAGAATCCAAAATTATGTAGTCTATTGAAAATTAGGTCTCGAATATAGTGTATTATCTACTCTTAAAGAAATCCCTTTTAGTGCCAATGTGTTGAATAGGCCTTTGAATATCAGTTATTATTGTCTAGTGAAACTAAGTTCTGAGTGTTTGTGGACAGTGACATGTGATCTGTTTCATATGTTCCTAATAAGTTAAAATTCTATTAATCTGAGCCTCGTTGATGAGGCTTCTTTTCTAATTGCCTTCAAAATGTCTAATGTTGTCTTTAGTTTACCCTAAAACTTGTCGAATGTGAAAGTTAATATAATAATAATAAATTATTAAATCATAATAAATTATTAAATAATAATAATAATAATTAAAATGCAAGTTAATGTATCGGCGGTGCGTTCTTTACCGGGCAGGTCTAGGGACGATATCCTCTGTAGACGTCGCAGAGAGCACGAAAACCATGCACACGTCCTTGGGGCTTGTCTGTTTGGAGAATCACTGAGAAACATTCGGCACCACACTATTCGAAATATGATGGCAGAAGCCTTGCGATATTATGGATACACAGTTTATAAGGAAGTTCATGGTGTGGCCACTAATGGATGTAACATACGAATAGATGTTATTGCATTTAGACCATCTTCTAAAATTGGTATGATATTAGATCCGACAATCCGTTTTGAGACTCATAGTGGCTAACCTGAAGAAGTTGACTGTGAAAAGAAAGCCATATATGAGCCAACACTTCACTGTTACAAAGCTAAATACCAATTAGATAGTATAACTGTCACAGACTTGATGATTGAGGCAAGAGGTACTATACCAGGATTCTTAGCTAAATTTTGGAATTCCTTAGATTTTGACAGGGTGTATCTTTCTAAAATTGGCATCGCTGCCATTAGAGGATCAATTTCAATTTTAAAAAACCATATTTACAAAATTTCTACTTTATAGTATGTATACTTCAATTACAATTTGAAATTTTTAAATGTATTTACAAAATGTATTTCATCAATTAAAAAAATTGTCTATATCACTTTGTCCTTGAGGCAATCCTCTAATAAGGAAATTTACATATAAAATAATAATAATAATAGTAACCTCAACTCGTGTCCAACTTAGGGTTGGGTTGAGGGATGAGATGATGATGTCCCTATATTTGTAGAGGTCTGTGAACGACAAGGGTAGCGGTCGATCACATCTGACGCACAGTCACATGGGCGAATAAACGAAATGGATGATATGAGTGGAATACAATTTATGAAATTTGTGTCTGGGGAAAACAGGAGAAACCCAGAGAAAAACCTGCCCAAGCTCCGTTTCGTCCACCACGAAATTCGCATAGAGTGACCGAGGCTCTATCTCGAAACCCCAGCGCAGCGGCGAGAGGCGATCGTGTTAACTCTTGCACCACGTTATGAAAGTTTACTATTAGAATTATTTATTTAGTTAAGTAATGAAGACATAGTATTCAAGAAATTTAAAATTACAGTTTGCTTTGTATACTCTAGAATGCGTAGATTTACTTTGCCAGTGTCTGTAAATATTGAAATATATAATGGTGTTAATGTTTGTCTTTGAAGTACGATAAGTGATTTATTTCTCTGAAACATGCAAACTGATACTTTCATTTACCTATAAACATATGCCAATTGTTTGACCTATCAACCGTTACAGTCCCGGTATTTTACTATATTTATATGATCAATAATCTTATCAGATGGGCCTCCTGACCTCTTCCACTTCAGATAGAACTCACGTCTTGCTGGGTTGTTTGTTTGGTCATCCACTCTTTCCACAAGGTGTAGTTGAATACTGAACGTAGCTGCTATGGTAATAATAATAAATTATGTTTTGGCTTCCATCACGTGTTCTTATGTTATTTCTGTGTTTTGATTGTTCGGGCGATGTGAATTAAGTTCACTATTTGTTTTATTTATCTTCTTGTATCTTGTAAGCTCATGTTTCCCTTAACAGAGATTTAGGCGCTCTCCCCCTACAAGGAAGAAATTGAACCATACTAATTTAGTTACACTTGTTTTCGTATAGATATCATTTGAGTGGTCCGTGGTCAGCGTTCCGTCTCATTCTGACATCTAGGAAACCAAGGTAGTACTAGGACAGAAAAATTCGGTAAATTTTGCTTAGAGGCCTTTTCATTCAGCCTTAAGGATCTTTTACGAGCCTGAAAATCTTCAGACTCGGGACCCACGGCTTAAAGTCCCTCCCGGAGGACTTGCTCCTTGGATTTTTCCATCCAAAAAAAATCCATGAACCCCGGCCGGTTTGAACCCGCGACCCTCGGGACCAGAGGCAAGGAGCATAACCACTAGTCCAACGCGGCAGATTGTTTTATTTATAAGAATACATTTTATTCATAAATAAATATTGTACACAGTATTGACACCCGAATGCACAATTGCTCGTGCTCAAATGCAGTTGTTACAGAAATAATACAAATATAATATATAACCTACATTATAAAGTTTCCAAAGTTTGTAATCCGCCAAAAGTCTTACTAGGTTCATCTCAGTCACTTCTATTGGATAATATATTATTGATTAAAATATATCAGTTCGTGGCAGCGTAACCCCGCCTTCCAGGCGCCCCAACCTGAGAAGTGGGTTACAAGTACGCAATGCCAGGAGATAACATCAGAAATGTCTAAATGACAATCTGGAGAATTTGAAAAAGAAATAAATAAAACATATTAGTTTATTCCTATACTCAAGATGTTCTAATTACATATAAATTCAACAATGATTTGCTTACTTTTAATTATAAGAACAATTTAACGTTTTTTATAAGTTGTAAATCATTGTTGCATACATTTATCTCCACTTTTTTGTTAGATTATCTTGCATGTAGAGGAATGATCTCATATTCTCAGTTTTTTTTTTTAATTTCTGTGACCAAAATGAAGACTGTTTCTCAATGAATTGATACCTTTTGTCTTTATCTTGATATCGTACCTTTTAAATCAAATTAGTCATATACCTTAAAAGGCTAATCATGTGTCATTACTTTATATTGATTATTTATATAATTAGATTATTTAAGTAATCTTATTCTGGATTATTTAACTACCAATTATCTAATTTTAGAAATGATCAGGAATAGCAATAGATATTTTATGTAATATATATATTTCGTCCACCGCTGTGGTCTCGAGGTAGCGTGCTGCCTTGTCACACAGCGGGCCCGGGTTCGATCCCCGGTCGGGGCAGTTTTTCTGGGTGAGGTTTTTATCGGGGGTTTTCCTCACCTGTAAGACAAAAGTCAGGAGAACTTTAAGGCCCATACGGTCCCCGAAATCATATGGCCATCATCCTCATCATCACCATCTTTATCATTATCATCATCATCCTTCACCGGTGTGGAAAGCAACGGGAAGCTACCACACCAATTTCCTAGTAAAGCATTTTCATGCTATGCTTGCAGTGAAGGACCTGCCTTCGGGCAGAATTACTATGGATGGATATATATTTCCGGGTTTAACAATGTTCATACATTTTTCCGGTACCAATGATTTGTCTTCAATTTCGCTTTATAATTTTCCTCCATTCGTCTCTATTATGTCCACCGCTATCATTATCATTATCATCATCTTTCACCGGTGTGGAAAGCAACGGGAAGCTACCACACTTACAATTCCCTAGTAAAGCTGCAAACATAGCATGAAAATGCTATGATTGCAGTGAAGGACCTGCCTTCGGGCAGAATTACTAAGGATGGATAGCACATTTCTTCCTCAGTTTCCCAGTATTTTTTTTTTACCAAATCGAGGGGTCGTGTTCTAATTTTTTTCTTCTCTATTATTTGCTGAAAACAAAATATATGGTCAATAGTCGATCTACCTGCTCTGAAGCCTGCTTCAGATAATATTATAATATCTTGATTTCTATTCTCTACTTTTTTACATATTGTAAATTTTTATATAAAACACTGTTATTTCCAGCTTTCATCAAAATCTGTTCAGTATAAATTGCTGTTGTTTATGCAGATTTCTTAAAATATTTATCTATTTATTCAGATACTGTCTAATGTAAAATAATATTGTGGTGTATCCTTTTCTTGGTAGAGCACTCATGTTAAGAAAGTAACTTTTGGTATTCAAGATATAATCAGTAGTCAAATGGAAAACATCTTTTAATTTCATCATAAAGATTATCTAGCACATAAATAATGATATAATCCTAAATTTAAATACTATGTAAATAAGTATAATTCCTTACATATTATTGAAGGCATTACTTTTTTTTCGTCCCTTCACTTAGGAAATAACAATTAAGAATAAAAGTGAAAAGTTTAAAGTTTGTATGTTGTGGGTTATGAATACGTTTTCTTTCTTATTTTTTTGAGAACGTAATTGCCAAATATTCGTAATCTTTTCTCGTCTCTTGAAATAAGTAACAATATTTCGCATCCACATAATATAACTGGAGGAGTAATAATTTTATAATTTTTAGTTTAACGTTTTTTTTTTTTGAGAAAAGGTGTCAGGAGTCTCTGTTATGTACGTAACAGCATGCTTTTCCAGAGTTGAACTTAATTTTAATTTCTTTCTGCTCTTCATTCTTGTTTGTAATTATTATTCATATGTATTTGAATTCAGCCAATTCTTCAAAATTTCCTTCATTTTTTATTGACTATCCATTTCCAATATATAATATATTTCTCCCTGTGACCATACATAATTAGTTATATTGATTGATATTTAGTTCCAGTCCCAGTTTCTTAGTGTTATTTATAAGCTATAAGAATGTAAAGAATAATTTAACTTTACATATTGTAAGGATAGATAATTGTATGTGTACACATGTTAATTATTAAAATATAATTAATTTAGTATAGATTAGTTTAACATTTTGTTTTATTTTTACTTTTGTTAAAATTAAAATATAAAATTCTGAAATATTTACCTAGAAGGTCCGTCTCCTCAACTTTCTTAGTTATTTGTCTGTAGCGCTTTCGGGACTAGTCCCATCACCAGGATTCAAAACTGGTGTTACACTGAAAATCTGATAGAGGGGGTTACACGTACTGTGTGCGTTTTCATTTATCAGATGGTTGTTGCCTTAAAATTTTCCATCTCCTCGAGTACGTTTATCTTGGCTGGATTATTTTCTCTGTGCATTATTGTTAGGGTGTTTTCAATATCCAACATACGATGTCCTTCAAGGATAACATGTTTTGCACAGCTTGATTTTTCCTCTGCGTGAATAAAGTCTCGAAAATGTTCTTTAAATCTGATAGGAAGAACAAACAAAATTTTTAATATCAGATTTAAATAACATTTTCGAGATTTTATTCACGCAGAGGGAAAATCGAGCTATGCAAAACATGTTATCCATGAAGGACATCGTATGTTGGATATTGGAAACAACCTAACAATAATGCACAGAGAAAATAATCCAGCTAAGATTAACGTACTCGAGGAGATGGAAATTTTGAAGGCAGTTAACAACGACCATATTATAAATGAAAACGCACCCAGTACGTGTAACCCCCTCCCTCTACCAGATTTTCTGTGAAACACATTATTTATTCCCATCCATAGTAATTCTGCCCGAAGGCAGGTCCTTCACTGCAATCATAGCATTTTCATGCTATGCTTGCAGCTTTACTAGGGAATTGTGTAGGTGTGGTAGCTTCCCGTTGCTTTCCACACCTGTGAAGGATGATGATGATGGCCATATGATTTCGGGGACCGTTTGGGCCTTAAAGTTTTCCTGACATTTGTCTTACAGGTCAGGAAAAACCCCGATAAAAACCTCACCCAGAAAAACTGCCCCGACCGGGGATCGAACCCGGGCCCGCTGCGTGACAAGGCAGCACGCTACCTCGAGACCACAGTGTTGGACTATTATTTATTAAATGAACAATTTTTAGAGATGATAATAATAGCCTAGATAAATAATTGATATAATATTTATATTAAAATACACAAAGCACATTTGTAATAGGACCTATTATTTTTACATCTATTTCTTCCTTTACATTAACTTGTTATTCACTACAAATCAATGTTACATTACTTGAAACATTTGCTTCTACAGTTACTGTGCGTCCAAGCGATGAGAAGTTACGACGATTTGATTAATCAAGAGTTTTTATGTAATTATACGACAGTAAAATATAAGTAATATCAGCTTCAAAACGTGCAACGTCGTCCTCGCCAATCAGTCTCACTGCTTGGGTACGCAGTACGTGTTAAGTCCAGAAGTTTAAAAATATTTTGATGAATATCATCTTTAATTTATAACTTTGAATCAATTCACATGTTCGTTATAAATCTAGAACACGTACAATTTTAATTTTTGTGTGATTTTATTTATATTAACTGGAGAATATTATACTTTTATAGGAATTGTCACCTACTCCCACAGTACTTTGTACGATATTACAAGCTTTTGAAGTATAATACACAGTAGTGATTAACAGGAAATAGCAATTGTCAACAGAACTAGGGCATCCTTAAATTCTGGAAATATGCCATACAAACTTGCATTGTTAACCCATTAAATATAAAAGTCCAAAGAAATCCCACGCTCTTCAGTTATAAAGGACTGTTCTTCGAATTGGCACCCACAACGGTTGGAGTTAGGTTGCTTATAAAAAAATAGCCCAGTTTAGCTTGTTTGGCTTGTGAAATACAATGTATGTATGACTAACACGACTGTTCTAAACGTCATCCCTGATATTTGCTATTTTTATCTTTAACGATTCAGTTTTTTTTAACGTGTTGACATAAGTTTGATGCGATTGTTTCAGCACCATTTAAAGTAGGGTAACTGCCCTACAAAAGGGTTGTGTAAATATACAGCATACAGAACAAAACATAATGTAAAATTATGTAGAAATGTAGCTTTATTAAGTTGTGAGGAAGTTCCCAGACAGGTTATTTTATTTAAAAAAATACCTATGTTTAAATGTTCATTATTTAATTGTAGAATACACATTCTGCTACAATACACATACTTTTATTATTCTTTTATATTTTAAACTTTCTTTACCAAGCCATTTACTTAATCTAATTATAGGTTATTTTTTGTTACTATTACTATTATTATTATTATTATTATTATTATTATTATTATTATTAGTAGTAGTAGTATTATTATTACTATTACGAATGAATGAACAGCGCATACCAAGAAGAATGTATAATTACAAACCAAAAGGGAGAAGAATGTTGGGAAGACCATTAAAGAGATGGAAGGACCAATTCGACCTATAATGAGATCGGAACAGGCCATTGGGCTTAATCCTTGTTGATGATTATTATTACTATTACTGTTTTTCTTTCTTTCCCATGTCAACTTTATATTGTGTAGTTTATAATTACACTGGCCAAAGTAGTTTTGTTGCCCTTGATATAAGATTAATTTCGGATATATATATATGTATATATATGTTCTTAATTCATGAAACCATCAATGATTTGATTTTGGAAGATTTGCTCTGTTTTTTTAATCTTCATTTTCATTTTACACTACAACAATCGGAAAATATGAAAAAAAAAACAAGATATATTTATGTCATTTTTTAAAATTAGTATACACCGACGCGACGTAAATAGAAAGAAAAATGTCGAAAACCCATGTTATACTTCAGTGAAACGCCTTTTTGTAAGATATTCTTCTATAGTTTTTTAGAGCACATTCAGCACTTTCACGAATATATTCGTAAACTGTGCACTTGAAAACATAGAAATTCGCAGAGATATTCAGGGCAACAATTTTTTTTGTAGAGCTGTGTTACGTATCATTTGTCATAATTCTTATTATATGTATAATTTAACTCTGGTGAAGTGGAAGAGATGACCTTACAGTCTTAACTCCATCAGGTGAAATAAATAAATAAAGTAAAATAAATATATTCTGTATATCGTTGTTGTTTTGCAATTGTTTAGCTAGTGTATTTAAGTCTCGTGAATATTTTTTTTTGTGTGCTGATCTATATTACTTAATCTCACTCGATAGTTTTTTTTTTCTGTTTTACATTATTTTATGTACCTAAAAAATCAACTTTCTTATGTTATATCTTAATTTCGTTAAATTTTCCTCTTTTTTTTTCGTCAGTTTTAAAGGTAAAATCTCAGTGAAGTGTAGTCTGTAGTAAATCACCTCCCTCCAAAATTATTCGTATGAGTTATTTTGTGGTTAATTATTTATATGTTAACTAATACAGTATGAATAGTAAAATGTGTGCTGACTATAACTTCATCACCTAATAAAACATATATTGAATAAAGTATACCGACGAACCATCATTTCTTTGAAATTAATTGCCGCGTGGCATTAATCCATGCGGGCTTGGAGCCAGCATAGACCTGACATATTATAAGCTGTGACATATTCATGCCAGGTGCATCAGCATCGTTTTATTAAAAAAATACAGGTATCGTAAGTAGTGGACTAATATGCAAAATTGTAAATAGTAAAGCAATTCCTATTTATTTGCTATAAACAATAGCCTACAGCTACCAGTCTTCAGCCACGGGGCCTGTGATTCTCAGTGTTTTCATATATTACAAAATTACGTATTCGCTTCGGCAATACACATTAAATTTTCGGGGTTATTGGACTCAATCTTCATCCCCTTGTCAGCTTCATTAGAGGCTGACAGACAACACAGTAGTCACAATATCAGCCGCTTTCTTTATTGTCCATCTTCAATCTTTTTTACACGCTTTATATTAGCTTGACCTGTATCTATCTATCTATCTATCTATCTATCTATCTATCTATCTATCTATCTATCTATCTATCTATCTATCTATCTATCTATCTATCTATCTATCTATCTATCTATCTATCTATCTATCTATCTATCTATCTATCTATCTATCTATCTATCTATCTATCTATCTATGTATCTATCTATGTAACGGAATCTTTCAACGCGATTTTCACCCACTTAAAACCATTGGATCGACTTCAAACTTTGTATACTTGTTAAAACCCGTGACAATACAATAATTTCATATTTTGTTTCTAAAATCATGGCCAGAATCATCAGAAAATAAAAAAAGTGTATTTGTATCTATGTAACGGAATTTTTGAACACGATTTTCACCCACTTAAAAACATTAGATCGACTTGAAACTTTGTATACTTGTAAAGGACCCATGACAATGCAATCATTTCATATTTTGTTTCTAAAATCCTGACCAGAATCATCAGAAAATCAAAAAAGTGTCTTTGTATCTATGTAACGGAATCTTTGAACACGATTTTCACCCACTTAGAAACATTAGATCGACTTGAAACTTTGTATAATTGTAAAGGACCCATGACAATGCAATAATTTCATATTTTGTTTCTAAAATCCTGGCCAGAATCATCAGAAAATCAAAAAAAATGAAAACTGGTATAATAGGTTGCGGACTTCTCGACTTTTTAGTCAATCGTTGTAAGAGCTCAGTTGGTAGAGGAGTGAACTCTAGTGGTACATAATTTCAGTAATCCATAGGTCGCTGGTTCAAATCCGGCTGGTAGGATTTTTTTAGAAGAGTATTACTTTTAGCTCATGCTACAATAGTATCGAATTTAAAGAAAATTACATGTTTATCTTATTCTGTAAAATATTAAAACTAAAAAATAAATAATAGTTTTAAAAAACAAAAACAACACGCTTTATTAGAAAACCGAACTAAAAAAATTAAAAATAATTTTTAATTTCCAACACGCTTGGGATAAATAATTTTACCATCAAAAGCGTGGGGTGCTTTTCAAGATTTTTAGATTTTCTTCTTAGAGACTTTACTTTTACCAATATCTGTTTATTATCAAATATATTAATTGATAAAGAGCACCCCACGCTTTTGATGGTAAAATTATTTATCCCAAGCGTTTTGGAAATTAAAAATTATTTTTCATTTTTTTAGTTCGGTTTTCTAATAAAGCGTGTTGTTTTAGTTTTTTAAAACTATTATTTATTGACTACGGATAGCACAGTCGCCCAAACTTATATGTATCGCGGGCCAAATGGAAGTAACATCAAGGTGGTGCGGGCCGTAGGCCATATTATAGCTGTTGTGCAATATTTTCATTATTTATTTATTTATTTATTTATGTCTCGTGTTTATCAATGCTTTACGTCATCTTCCTGCGCTCAATTAATATACTGCCATTCTCCTCCAAATCTCTCTGTCATTCCAATCTCCACTAACCAATCCTTCTTCTCTCATGCTACCCAAAACACCATCAATCCATGTTATTTTTGACCGACTTCTATCAAGTGGCACTCATTCTAGTATTCTTCTTGCGAATCGACCTTCTGTCATTCTTTTAATATCACCATACAATTTTATTGCTTTATTATTATTATTATTATTATTATTATTATTATTATTATTATTATTATTATTAGAAGAACTAAAATCTAGTATTGAATGCACTTATTTAGAAACAAAATTAGACCATTCAGGCGATAACACAGTGGAAATTAAAAATAGAATCGCACAAACAAAACAAGCAATACATGCTTTAAACTCTGTTTGGTGGAGCAAAAATATTTCAAACAATAGAAAATTACAAATATATCAAACCATAATTCAGAGCATTTTAACATATGGTGCTGAAGTCTGGCAAATTTCTACCACGGAAACGAAAAGAATTTTAAGTAACAGAAATGGATGTTTTAAGAAGATCAGCTGGAAAACCTAGAATGGATAGAATACGACATAAAGGAAAAAGGGAAATTATGAGTGTACAAGAGGAACTGGACGTCATAGACATTATAGAAAAGAAAAGATTACGGTCAAAAGAATGCCAGAGCAAGGATTGCCTAAAATTGTTATGGAATGGATCCCAATGGAAAGGAGGAAGAGAGGAAGACCGTAGAAAACTTGGATGGGTACAATCAGCTATGAATATCAGAGGATTGGAGGAAGATCAATGGATGGACAGAGATGAAAGGCGTTTGGTTTCCGGAAGACGGCGGCAGCTGCCATGATACCGGATTATTATTATTATTATTATTATTATTATTATTATTATTATTTTAGGCGTGTATTGATTTACTACATTTCTTGTTATGCCATTATAACTTTTTCACATGTTCTTGTTATATTACAAATAGACTAATAGCATATGCCCTCCCTTAGCATATTTTAATTTATTAGAATGCTACAGGGGCCGGATAGAAAGTGATGCAGGGCCGTATTTAGACGTCCCTGATGTATAGCCTAGTTTATAACTTGACCCCTAATTTTTAAGCCCTTAAAAGAAAACTTTAGTTACCTAAAAAACTCTGAAGTATAGCAGTTAGTAATTAATTGATTTGGCGTTTATTTGATGAAAATCTATTTTTATGTTAAATAAATAAAAATAAAATTTAAAAGTTTTATATGATTTTCATATTTATTAAAACAAATTCGTTACAGCTGTTTCAGTACTTGTACATTCTTCAGACGAATTTTATCGTATAGAATAACAAAATTCATTTGTAATCATGATAAAATTCATCTGAAGAAGGTATAATGTACTGAAACAGCTGTAACGAATTTGTATTTTAATAAATATGAAAATCATATAAAACTTCAGTTTTATTCTTATTTAATTAACATATACTAATTAGCCACAAAGCATAATTTAGGCATTCAAAGCACAATTTTAGGCAGATGAAACTGGGATGTTTATGTATGTAATAACATTTTGGAAATACATCTAATTAGCTTCGTCCGATCATCCTAAACGTATGATATTAAAAAATAGTTTTTGCACTTTTAACTTTTAAGTTCTTGGTAATATGCCATATTAAATGCTCAAATATAGTTCCCACTTTCACATTAACTAAATTTTTAACCGGATAAAGACAATTTCTGGCATATTTATACAAGTTTAAAATATCAAATACATCATGTAAATGTTGAGAAGAAATTCAAACAGTCAAACATGTTTTATTTGATTGTTCAATATTGTGGTTTGAACGTTCGCAACTTGAATCATATCTAAACGCTATTGATATAGATCATTCCAGTCCTCTTCATCGTGTACTCGTCAATAAAAATATTATCATTTTTTCAACTCTTTTGTAAATATTGTTTATTCCAAACAGTAACCTAATTTTACTTTGTTCCACTTTGATATAATATTTTTATGTAATTTTATTTTGTTCTACCTCTTCGTGTTAACATACTTCACAATGTTAAAAAATTATAACTCTTATATTCCATAAGGTGAAAAAAGGGTTTCTCATGTATTGATAATAATAATAATAATAATAATAATAATAATAATAAATAATAATAATAATAATAATAATAATAATAATGATAATAATAATAATAATAATATAATGTTAATAGTTGACTTAATCAACTATGCTAACAACAGTAATAAAAACAGCAATAATAATAATAATAATAATAATACTAATAGTAATAATAATTACAATAATAATACTAATAATAATACTAATAGTAATAATAATAATAATAATAATAATAATAACAATAATAATAATAAAGTTTATATAACACTTGAACCAGTGTTGACCTATGGTAGTGAAGCATGGACACTGAAAAGACAACATGAAAGCAGAATAACGGCTTGTGAAATTAGATTCATACGCAGAACAGCGGGTTTCACCAGATGGGATCGGAAAAGGAATACCGATATCTTAAAATAATTGAAGAGTACGCCAATTTTGGAATATATTAAACAGTACCAACTAAATTGGAAACACCATCTTGAAAGAATGAGTTCAAATCGGATTCCCAAAGCTGTTTATAATTATATACCAAGAGGACGAAGATCTCTGCGCCGTCCTATGAAATCCTGGAGGGAAAATTTTCTATAGGATCGTAACAGGCCTTAGCCTAATACTTGGAAGGAAGGAAGAAGAAGAAGATAATAATAATAATAATAATAATAATAATAATAATAATATATAGGACAGTCACAAAATAATTTAAGGAGGTGATGTAATTATTAAACATTATAATATAAATTTGCTTTATGAATTATTACTGTAACATACATGTAAACATTTTTATTCATATATTTTATTTCAAGTGAATTGCCAGCTGCACATGCACGAGCAGATGTGCTGGTTTTACTAAGAGACTTTTGAAATTCTTTACTGCTACATAAATTCACTATATATACACCATTTATAAAGACAAGATTTTAGCTAATTACAATTACAATTTTTTCTCGAACAGAAAACATCTCTCTCGCTACACAGCTGAAGACTGAAATAAATATTACAATTTGCCATGTGGCCAATGTGGATCTAACTGGAAATGAATGAAAACATTAGCGTTTAGCAACTTCAACAGAAGTGGGTGAGTCATCGACTTTGAGTTTTGAAGACACAAAAGGTACCTCCATACAAAAACAATCACTGCTAAGATAAACATAGACGCAAACTGAGTACCATGAGTGTTAAAAAAGTGGGACTTCCACTAATATGCGTAGAAAATAATATTCTATCTTTGGAAATGTCAACCTTTTTTGAAGTTTTAAAATTCTGTCCGGGCGTAAGTAATATTTAAATTTCTGCACTCTCAGTGGAGGACCGCTAGGATTTAATTGGGCAACATTGCTTAATCATAGTTGGCTGAAGGGGACATCTTTACTGGAAAGGCCCCGTCCTCCGTGATTAAGTCGTATTCTTCTTCAACATGATTTCACGGTTTGATCTCCGTAATCCAGTCATGCAAAGAAAAGCACACAATGAGTGGATCGACATAAAACTGTTAATACGAGAATCTCCACTATCATGTGAACAGCAGCCATGGGAAGTCATTAAGTAGTACTAGTAGTAGTCAAATCAGGGAACGTAGATAATTGTGACCTTGAAATGCCAGTTGAAATGGTGCTTGCTATAACTTCCAAATTTGATAGTTAAAAAAACTAAAACAACACGCTTTGTTAGAAAACCGAACTAAAAAATGAAAAAAATTATTTTAATTTCCAATACACTTGGGATAAAATTAAAGTGGTCAACAAAAAAATCAACTCCAACACATCTAGAATAAAACTAGAGTTATCTACAAAAAAATAATTTTTCCATCAAAAGCGTGGGGTGCTCTATATCAGTTAATATGATTAAAATATAAAATTATATAATATTCACCTGAAAGGTGAAAGGTAATATTTTAATTTTGAATAATACCTCAACGGAACACATCATGAATCTAATAAAAGTTGATCAGTTAATATATCCGATAATATACAGATATTGGTAAAAGTAAAGTCTCTTAAGAAGAAAACTTAAAAACCATAAAATGCACCCCACGCTTTTGATGGTAAAATTATTTTTTTTGTAGATAACTCTAGTTTTATTCTAGATATGTTGTAGATGATTTTTTTTGTTGATCATAAGTAATGCCACGAGTGATTTCCAAATTATCGATAAATTCACGACTCACGAAGTGAGGAGTGAATTTATCTAGAGAATTTGGAAATCAAGAGTGGCATTTGTTAGGACTATTTAACGAATAAAATTAAGCTGTTTACTCACAAATCATTATTTAACTATAGTTATTTTAAAATATTTATATATTTAATGTAAACGGCGATGTTTGAAAACAAATGAGAAACGATAGGTACGCTTCTACTGCTTCTTTTGTTTATCACTGCAACCAGATCATACTATTTATTGCCAAAGGAACGCAATATTGTAAGAATGCTCTCTAGTGGAGAAAAAATGAAACACATCAATCTGTATATTAATTCATTTTTGATGTCGTATGATGTAAATATGACAATTATATTTTTCTCGATTATTACCTGGGAAAAAATACATTTAAGAAAGTGCAAACAGTGGTTTCTTTTTTTGGTGGTATAATCAATTGCTACAAATGTTGACATGTAAGCACTATTATATACAATCTGGTAGCCGTATTTGTTATAGGCTCAGTCACTGCAAAATAACGGTCAGACCTGTTCAGAATATTAAAAGGGAGGAGCTTTGTTTAATATATGATAATCCTAACACTGATAAATATTTCGTGAAACACGACTCTGATTGGTTGTAAAACAGAAATCATTGAAACGTGATTGGTCATTGACTCCCATTTGGGGCATGAGTTAAATAGTCACTTTAATTTTATTCCAAGCGTGTTGGAAATAAAAATTATTTTTCATTTTTAGTTCGATTTTCTAATAAAGCGTGTTGTTTTAGTTTTTTAAACTATTATTTATTTTTTAGTTTTAATCTTTTACAGAATAAGATAAAAATGTAAATATCTTTAAATTCGATACTATTGTAGTATGAGCTAAAAGTAATACTCTTCTTTAAAAAAATCCTCCCAGCCGGATTTGAACCAGCGACCTATTGATTTACTGAAATTATATACCACTACAGTCCACCGCTCTACCAACTGAGCTACCAGAGGAAATAATATTAATTTGTTACAACGATGGACTAAAAAGTCGATAAGTCCGCAACCTATTATACCGGTCTTTATTTTTTTGATGTTCTGATGATCCTGCCCAGGATCTTAGAAACAAAAATTACGAAATTATTGTATTGTCATTGGCCCTTTACAAGTATACAAAGTTTCAAGTCGATCCAATGTTTTTAAGTGGGGGAAAATCGTGTTGAAAAATTCCGTTATATAGACAGATACAGGTCAAGCTAATATAAAGCGTGTAAAAAGACTGAGTTTTATTGTAAAGCACCTTGAATAGCTTTCTCTTTTGAGACTTGCGCATCAAACCATCATTTAAAAATTGAAATATGCATCTAAGACTCGTTCTGTTTACATGGAATCACACTCAGTTTTTTTTTCTCGATTCGCTACACATGTTGATACATCTATAACATATTTTATATTTTAAGAAATTAAAAATGCTATTATAAAACTTACGTAATTTTAAGGAACACTTTTCATGACACTATGAAGCAAAATGAAAACTGACTTGTTCGTAAACTACTGATGCAAGTGTGGTTAAATTATGAATCCTTAGTCATACATTAATAAGCATTGCGTTTCATATTTGAACTTATTATATTTTATGTATCAAGTTGTTATCGTGCTTATAGAGAAATTCAATGTCTAATGCATTTATTCCCTTTTTAACTGCTACAAAACTCAACGTAATTTAAAGTGATTTTTATAAAAAAAGTAATTTTATGTTACATGATGACGTAGGTAAAATAATATTGTTCAATACGATATCAGACAGCTTTTGTTATTCAATCCTATAGAAGAAATACAAAATAAATTACTGTTACTGTTATACCGTTCTGCGTTATCGGACAATTGGGACGCATAACAATTTTATTCCATGTTTGTATTGTGTTCTCTTGTCATAACCAGAGTTGTATGTTACTTGATGACATGATTTTATTATTTTTCGAAACTCTTCCATTTTTATTCTGAAATAAGAAAAATACGAGTATTATTTTCCAAACGAGGACCGATCTTGTGACAGCGTTAGATACTCCACTAAAGTAAAACGTTTGGAGTGGAAGGTGTAGTCTGTAGTGTATCTTTAGAAAAATTATCTAGTTGTGAGATGAATAAATAGAAAAATTATCAGGTGTATATAAATTGAAGTGTGGCACATGTGACAATGTGTATATAGGACAAACTGGTAGACCTTTTATCTCTCGGATAAAGGAACACATGTAACAGAAATTTAGAAAATTCAAAATATGCTAACCACCTATTCCAATTTAATCATTGTTTCGATCCAAATTTAGAAATTTTACATATTTGTGATAAGGGTAAGAAGTTAGATCTTTTGGAGGCTGTAGAAATGAATAAATTTAAAAGTAGTAAAAAACTGTTAAATTCTCAACTTAATTTGAATGAATCCCCTTTGTTAAATTAAAAAAAATAAATAAATATTATTGTATTGTTGCTTAGATCAGTTGGAACATAATTCATAATTTGTTAACATGTCTGAAGAAGGTACAGTGTACCGAAACAGCTGTCACTGAATTATATAATAAATATGAAAATCAAATGAAACTACGTTTTATTTTTATTTAATTAATAAATATATGACATGATTTATAATTTTTTATCTATCTCTATCTATCTTCGGGTTTTTACAGCTGCTGCCGTCTTCCCGTGCCAAACCTCCAAAGCCTACGGTCTTGGGCATCTTCGATGCTTAGCCCTCTAGCTTGCATTACTGTCTTCATGTTTTCCTTCCATGTTAACCTTGGTCTTCCTCTTTTCTTCTTTCTGTTAGGATGCCATTCATATAGATAATTTTTTATAAATGTGATTTTTGTTTCCGTATTAATGCGACCATAATAATTATGCTTCAGACACTAGACATTACCTGAAAGTGACAAAAATAGAGTGTATATAGACATACTTAGAATGTTTTAAAATATCCTAGATTCATATTTGGACGGTTCAGGATTAAAGGGAAGGAAAAAGAAACCTAACGACACCATTTATAGATTGTTTTAAGATATAGTATACTCTAGATTAATTAAATTAATGGATCAAGATAGATAAGTTATGTGATAAGGTTGAAACAATATTATTTGACAAGAGATTGTTTATAGTAGAAGCTAGTACATTCAGTATACAGAGGAAGAAACATATTAGAATGTGCTGGAAGATGAATAAGAAATCTGGGGTGAAATAATTTGAAAAAGCTTATGGAGACCATTTCTGAGGAAGACCAAGTCTTACTCAGGACTATGGAACCAATGCTGATATGATAATGGTGATATTGATGAGATATATTGGCTGCGTTGTAACCAAGAATTAATTACTGGAAATATGAATTCTACTGTATTCTTATATAAATATTTAACTTATTTAGCTATTTATGGAGCTGGACGGCCTTGAGAATATTCTTATGAAATTCACCATAATTCCTTAAAGCCATAATTAGATAGTGAAATAATATAAAGTAAAATGTGTAATTAATTCTGTGTAATTTAGACACACAGGGCATGTAGTATTACATTACTGCAATGAGGGATCCATCCATAGTAATTCTGCCCGAAGGCAGGTCCTTCACTGCAATCATAGCATTTTCATGCTATGCTTGCAGCTTTACTAGGGAATTGTGTAGGTGTGGTAGCTTCCCGTTGCTTTCCACACCGGTGAAGGATGATGATGATAATGATAATGGTAAGGATGATAATGATAAGGATGATGGCCATATGATTTCGGGGACCGTTTGGGCCTTAAAGTTTTCCTGACATTTGTCTTACAGGTGAGGAAAAACCCCGATAAAAACCTCACCCAGAAAAACTGCCCCGACCGGGGATCGAACCCGGGCCCGCTGCGTGACAAGGCAGCACGCAACCTCGAGACCACAGCGGTGGACACGCAATGAGGGATGCCTCATAATAATAATAATAATAATAATAATAATAATATAATAATAAATTATTTATTTATAAACATATTTACAATGTAAAAAAACATCTTCCTGTGTCCAAAGCGTTTTAAATGTATTTTCTTTCTCCATTCTTCTCTATCTTTCCATTCCAATTCTTTCAGGTCTGTATTCCTCATACCTCTTCTGGTATCATCCGTCAATTTAAATCTAGGTCGACCTCTCTTTCCTTTCCCTGGCGGAATCCATTCCAAAGCTTTTCTGGGTAATCATGTCTCTGGCATTCTTCGTATATGACCACATCATTCTAGCTGTCAGTATCTCACAAAATCTAATATTGAATTTTTATTTATTGTCTGATTGTATTTTTTTAGAATGTCTTGTTGAGCGTATAAAACGATGAATTTCATTAGACATAAGTTTTAAACTCAAATTTTTATTCAACTGCCAAGTTTCTGCAACGTATGTTAGCGCGCTTCTAATTATGGATTTATAAATTTGTAATTTGGTATCTATTCTTATGTTTTTATCCCAGATAATAATAATAATAATAATAATAATAATAATAATAATAATAATAATAATAATAATAATATGTATGTATACGTACACATATGTATTTATAATAATAATAATAATAATAAAATAATAAAAATTATAATAATATATATTATTGCAGCCAATGGCCATATAGCTATATTTATTTATGTACCTTTCCTTTATTCATGCTACTTTTATATGCAATATTTCTGGGTGTTTAAGTTACTTCCGGAAAAATACCCATGTATCTATATTAAAATTATTTGAGAAAACTATAAAGAAGAAAAATGGGTTAATATTCTCTATATATGATTTACAAATATGAATACTCTTATTTTTAAAACATAGTTAAAAATTTATCTTTTTTCTACCGGTGCTTTATTGAAAATGTTAAGGCCTATAATATTTCTACACAATTTCCGATGTTAGTTATAAGTAGTGAATTATTGTGAACTACAATTAAATCTTTTTATTCTCTTTCTATTTCTCTCGTTTTAAATTGTATCATTATCTTGCTTTTCTTAGAAGTTTCCTCTCAGTAGTTTATTTCAATCTTCATGCTCGGGGGAGGGAGGAATTGATAACACAGTTTCTGGAATTTAGGACATCCGGAGAATGGCACAGAACTACTACTCTGTCATTTCAAATGGTTTATCTAATTTACTTACATATCTTTATGTCTTATTAAAAATAATAGTACAATTTTCTGTTGTAAATTAAATAAGTAAGAAATAATAAAGTTCATATCAGTGCTCCGATATTATTTTTAATTATTTTAAAGAAGCTTCAAGGTTTCAGAGAACATTCAACGTATTGTAAATGTAAATTACTTTTCAGATTTAGAAAACTGTAAAAATTCTTTTTAGTCCGACCTTATATCTCATATAGTCTGCGATTTATTTGATTCTTCAGTTATTTCGTAAATTTGTCCAAGTTACTTTTTTTTTAAACTGATTATTTGTCGCTTTACTTGGTTTTGTTAATCATGATTTCAAACCATTGAAGAGTTGATATTTTTGGAATTATCTTTGTTGTACCCTGTGCATTTAAAAACTTATCGAAGAATCGACTGGGCCTATGTTTGAATTTGAAATATTATTATTTATATTATTATTATTATTATTATTATTTTTATTTTGAGAATTTTCCTCATCATTGATGGTTTTCTCCAACCAATCTTAGTAATTAACATGAACTAAAATAAATGATTAAATATAACTGATTATGGACTTATAGATTATCAGTTTGCAACAAACATTCACAGTTTTCCCTTAATTAAAGTTCTCCATCGTTCTCTGTCCTCTGTGTCTTCATCTTTTACACTAAATTTCCACATTGAATTTTGTTCTTCCAGGTTGTTCTTGGTTAAGATTCGGTTTTTTAGCATTTTATATTTTTTACGATGAGCGAGGAGCTGGCCCACACATCAACATCTAACCTGAAGGATCTGGTGATTTTTTACCAAGGTTGTCTTCCCCTAGCCTTTGATGAACCAACATCAAACTACAAGGTAGAAGTCAGTACCTGTAACCCTAGGCAGGGGCTCTCACAGGGTACTATCAGCAGAGCGTACTGAACCCTGGTTTTTTAACGAGGTTGGTACTCCTCCCCCTCACCCTTTTTCAACCTGGCTTGTGACAGGCTTCGGCGGGTTGTTATTATTATTATTATTATTATTATTATTATTATTATTAATATTATTATTATTATTATTACTACTACTTACACGTCATCATGGATTAATCACGCATTTACTACGTATTATGAATAAACTGTAACTAAAAGTCCACCGCTGTGATCTCGAGGTAGCGTGCTGCCTTGTCACGCAGCGGGCCCGGGTTCGATCCCCGGTCGGGGCAGTTTTTTCTGGGTGAGGTTTTTATCGGGGTTTTCCTCACCTGTAAGACAACTGTAAGGAAAACTTTAAGGCTCAAACGGTCACCGAAATGATATGGCCATCATCATAATCTTATCATTATCATCATCATCCTTCACCGGGAAGCTACCACACCTACAATTCCCTAGAAAAGCTGCAAGCATAGCATGAAAATGCTATGATTGCAGTGAAGGACCTGCCTCCGGGCAGAATTACTATGGATTGATGGATAACTAAATATGTCATGATACATACCGGTAATGTAAAATTATTAATGAAAGAAGTACAAATAATAGTAATAAAATATTAAGTAAAATACAACAATATAATATTTTTTTCTAATGCTCCAGGTTTGTCTTTTGACATTCCTGGTCTCTCTCCTGGCATAGCGTACTTGTAACCCACTTCTGAGGTTTTGGCGCCTGAAGGGCGGGGTTACGTTGCCCCGATGATATGATGGGTGATGATAATGATAATGGTGCGCCAGGAGAGTCCCTAACCCTAAGCTTAACCTAAGATGAATATGAATGATGATGATTGCGATGGCCATATGATTTCGAGGACCGTTTGGGCCTTAAAGTTTTCCTGACATTTGTCTTACAGGTGAGGAAAAACCCCGATAAAAACCTCACCCAGAAAAACTCTCGACCGGGGATCGAACCCGGGCCCGTTGCATGACAAGGCAGCACGCTACCCCGAGACCACAGCGGTGGACTAATAAAAAAATATATTGCGTAAGAAAGTATCTCCCTATATCGACGACATAAGTGATCAATTCTAAATCCACATTGATGATCAGTGATTATCAATGTGGATTTAGTAGAAACAGATCTACAATAGATAACATTTTTTGTATAAGACAGATTTTAGAATAGAAATGGGAATATAATAGCTATATGTAGATTAAAAAATGCATACGATTCAATTAATAGGGAGAAGTTATATAGTACCATGCTGGTGTTCGGAAATTCATGAAAAGTTGGATCATTGTAGAAAAAACAGAGGAAAGCGCCGAGTAGGTAGGCCAAGAATGAGGTGGGTGAATAACATTAACCATGATTTGAGGAAATTAGATTTTAAGGGGGATGATTGTAAAACGTTAACTTAGAACAGGAGATCTTATGTTCGCGCGGCCATGAACCTAGTTAGTTCCTAAGGAAATGTTGAATAAGCATTTTTTTTTTGAGAGTCTGGCAGTTTGAATACAATGGTGCAGGAATCCCAAGAAGCAACAATTAACGAGAAATGCATTTCGATGCAGAATTATAACTAGAATTGGGTTACTTGCATCATGTGTATAAATTATGATGGGGTATTGACTTTTTGAGTTGACTACACTTTATAGGCCTGTATACATATATACATACATTTTTTTTTTTTTCAAAACGCCAAGAACTTTAAAATGACAAATTACCAATATAACTATAGCAATTAATTATTCAGCATTTTGCTTGTTACATTTCAGACATGTGCAAACTGTCTACCTAAGCTTTTTCCACGCAACATACCGTCTCATACTTTTGAAGGTTCTGAACGTTACGTGCATGTATACAATTTTCATTGACTGTCCATTGTTCTTAATTTTACGTTTAGTCAGACTGAATAGATACATAAACGCATTCATATAAGTTAGACAAAATTTCACCCATACTGTATACGTTATACGTATCAGACCTTCCTACTATCCCCTACATCCATACCGCATCATTCGCCGATGATACCTGTTTCTTTTACCAGACTACCTTCAAATCTCTTCCTAATCGAATCCATGTATTCCAAACCGCTCTCAACCGTATCTATATTTGGTTCCAGTTATGGAACATAAAGATAAATACGACAAAAACCCAGGCGATCCTTTTCACTAAATCAACCAGACGGTCACCCATCCAACTAACCTTGGGAACTCAAAATCTTCGCCTAGAACCTTCAGTGAAGTATCTTGGGGTCCATCTGGACCCCAAGCTTACGTTCAAAATTCATATTCGACATCTACAACATAAAGCAAATGCAGCAATTGCAATTTTATACCCATTTTTCAGGTCGAATACATTGTCACGTAAGATCAAGCTTTTACTGTATAAAAGCGTGATCCGCAGCATGCTACTGTACGGATGTGAGGCCTGGAGCATCCTCGCAAAACAGCATAAACGAAGAATACAAATTATACAGAATAAGTATTTGAAAATAATTTTTCAAGCACCACGTTTCACAAGAATGACAGACCTACACAACGTAGCGCAACTTCCCCATATTGATGCCATGATAACTGAAAAATGTAAGCAAGATGCACAAATTTACATCTTTGCATACAAATTTTATGGTACGCAGTATTGGACGCTTGCCCCAGTGGCGTGCTGTACATAGAAACATATTCATCCGATTTACTCCTCATTAAATCCAGCCAGAGATTTGGCGATGTGCTCTCATCTGGAGTAGCGTGGCTCATTCCACAATGCTGGATTTCCGACTCTCGGCTTGAAAGCAATGTGGTTTCTGATGTCCTGCTTCAGGTCATCACATCCCTATCTCTGTCCAAATTTCATCACCATTTGCACACAAACGCTAGCGCCGCCAAATAGGCTCGGATTAAGTGAACTATAACCCCGTAATGATAGCCACTATTAACTTAGCTGCCAAAGAACCCTAGTGGGTTCTAACATACGCAGCACACTGGGTGAAGCTAGACTTCGCCTTATCCAGTCCAGTTAGACAAAATATTAAACTGTACAGTGCATGTTTTGTAATACGTGTAGGTATAGAATGCCTATATTCTTTAAGCATATTTTCTCTCTCCACACAGAAGTTCATTTTATATCGCTTTGATCTATTTGATTAAAAGACTTTGCGATTAAATCACCATTTAAGGATTATAATTATTTTTTTCTCGAAAAGCACGAAGCTGTTTGTATTTATACCTAGATATTTTAATAAATTTACACAAATATTTAATCAGTGGGCCACGGTGGATTAGTGGTTATGCTCCTTGCTTCTGGTCCCGAGGTCGCGGGTTCAAACACGGTCGGTGTCAATGGATTTTTTAGGATGGAAAAATCCGAGGAGCAAGTCTTCCGGGAGGGACTTTAAGCCGTGAGTCCCGAGTTTGAAGAGTTTCAAGCTTGTAAAAGATCCTTAAGCCTGAATAAAAAAGGCCTCTAATCAAAATTTACCGACCCGAACATCTAGTAACATCTTAGATGTCTCATTGAGTCGATATGTTGACAGCATACCACTCATGACATCAATGGGCAAATAAGGTAACTAATTGAGGCTGTGGCTCAACATTGGTCTACGCCATTATAGAAACATTTAAACTGTAGGATCGTATGATATAAAAAGTACTCTCTTGTATTATTCATCCTTCATATTTACAATATGTTGATAACCGCCTGTAGATTAAAACTTGGTTGAAGTATTTAATTCATAATTTAAACATTTCAACTATACGACCGTGTGTCGTAGTCATGTCAATTTGTGTAATGATTAAATCGTATTACTTTTACACTTTTTTAGCCGTACACTACAAAATATTAATAATTGATTCTAAAAAAGGAGTGAATAATAAATTAACTTAATGAATAGCATGAATACAACTTATAACCTGCATTAAAACCACCTAAAGCAGTTGGAATAACCTCGTAAATTTTATACAGGAGACAAAGGACTTTTTCATCTTAGAATACTTAGTAATGCTATGGAATTTCATTTTATTTATTGAAACAACTTTTTAAATTTGCTTTGCATAATTTTCGGAATTAATCATATATTGTGGAATGCAGGCTTTCGCGGCGGGTAATCATAATATAATTAATCATACAGTCTTTCTCCCACGTTTCTCCTATTTCAGTTTGTCATGGAATGTATGCGTTATAGGACACTTAATATAAATTAAATATATATATATAACTCCTTTCAAAAAACGTTAAACTGAAAATATATAAAACTATTATTCTACCAGTTATATTATATGGGTGCGAAACATGGACTCTTACTTTAAGAGAGGAAAGGAGATTACAAGTATTTGAGAATAAAGTACTTAGGAAAATTTTTGGACCAAGGAGAGATGAACAGACAGGTGAATGGAGAAGACTACATAACAATGAACTACATGGTCTTTATAGGAAGCCAGATATAATAAGAACAGTTAAGTCTCGTAGACTGCGATGGGCAGGACATGTTGCACGTATGGGGAATGAAAGACTTGCATGGAAGCGTCTTGTAGGAAAGCCAGAGGGAAAACGCCCAGTTGGTAGACCAAGAATGAGGTGGGAGTATAACATTACCTATGATTTGAGGGAAGTAGATTATACAGGGAATGATTGGAAAACATTAGCACAGGATAGGGATGTATGGAGAGCTTATGTAGTTGGTAGACCAAGAATGAGGTGGGAGAATAACATTACCTATGATTTGAGGGAAGTAGATTATACAGGGAATGATTGGAAAACATTAGCACAGGATAGGGATGTATGGAGAGCTTATGTCCGAGCGGCCATGAACCTATGGGTTCGATAGTGCCAGTGAGTAAGTAAGTATATATATAATACTTTGGAATGCTCAGCTCGTTCAGTATTTCTGATAGGCCTATTCAATTTATTCAAAGCATCATTGTCACTCTCATAATGAGATACATTTTTTATTTACATTTATAATTAGGCCTAATCTAAATTAACTTATCAGATACAGAAATACAATATTGTTGACAGAATATAAAATAAATTACAAAGACTATTTAACTTATGCCCCAAATGGGAGTCAATGACCAATCACATTTCAGTGATTTTTTTATTTACAATCAATCACAATCGTGTTTCGTCTCGAATTTATCAACCGAAGTTTATCATATTAAAGAAAGCTCCTCCTTTTTAACATTCTGAATAGGTCATAGCATTAGTTTGCAGTGACTGACCCTCCGAGAAATACGGCTACCAGATTGTATATATAGTGCATGATTGTCAGCAGATAGCGCATATGGGAGATAATATGAAAACATTTGTAGCAATTTATTATACCACAAAAAAAAAAACACTGTTTGCACTTTCTTAAACGAATTATTTTCCAGGAAATGACGTTGCAGAAAAATATAATTGACATATTTACATCATAGGACATCAGAAATTAATGAATACCAATAATGTTGGTTATAACTTTCTCCACTAGGGTGCATTCTTACAATATTCCGATCCTTTGGCAATAAATAATGTGATCTGGTTGCAGTGGTGAACAAAATAAGCAAATTAAGCGTACCAATCATATCTCATTTGTTTTCAAACATCGCCGTTTACATAAATATATAAATATTTTAAAATAACTATAGTTAAATAACGATTTGTGAGTAAACAGCTTAATTTTATTCGTTAAATAGTCCTAACAAATTCCACTCTTGATTTCCAAATTCTCTAGATAAATTGGAAATCACTCGTGGCATTACTTATGAAAAATTCAAAGATGCTTGCTTTTGGAAATTAACTTCTAATACCTTTCTCGTAATTTTTTCCCGTTATATTTTAAGTGGGATTATTTTTATTTCACATCTAAATAGCATAACACTATTATTTTGATTCATTAAATCATTGGTGCCATACAATTATATCGTTCTTTTAAGTAGATTTTATTTTTGGACATCTTTGAAATGACATTTTGGGGTCCATAAACGTTCTCTATACTTCATTCACAAGAAATCTACAGGTATAAATTGTTCACGAACTCGTGTGACGAAATCAGAAGTGAACTTAAGTATGGGAATCTCAAAATTGACAAAATATTCACTTTAGACAGTTATGTTCTTGGATGCTTTAAAAGTTATTATTCATGCTCCTGATTTTGAATAGTAGAAAATTAAGGACAGAGGCCATGGTCATTTATTACGTCCGACATTTGGCATGAATGAAGAGCGAAAAGCTGAATGTCCTCATTCAATATACGTGAACAACAGTAGCGTGAGTTATAAATAGAAAACACGCGATGTGACTTCTATTCTTGAGAAATGATAACTTCAAGAACAACGTTCACACTTTTTAAATTTGTAATCATGCATGCACGAACATGATAGGTAGAATGAAATGGCCAGAATCCTGGAATTTATGGAATGGTTATCTGATTTATATTTTACTACAGTAATTGATTAAAATTAAATCTAAATATACGGCCACACATAGAAATATATTATACAAGGTGTAACAGGACATCACCGACAAAATGATAGGCCATGCAGAGAGGATAATTTTTTGTGAAGGAACATATAGTAGCGAACACGTCTTTTATGAGTTATGCGCAGATGGTGTTCACCCATGAGGGTCGGAATTGAATACAAACAATTGTACACGTATAATTTTATTGAAAAATACATGTTTTTACAACAAGTGTTCAATCGATCCTGTGCTTCATTGCATGTTTGATATCGTCGCAGCAACGGCCGATCATGGCAGAATTATTTTTGACGTCGTCAAAACACTTATTGTTTGAACACTTATTGTAAAAACATGTCTTTTTCAATATAATGATATGTGTACAAATTGTTTGTATTCAATTCCGATCCTTACGGGCGAACACCTTCATCTGCGCATAACTCATAAACGGCGTGTTTGCGACTATATGTTCCTTCACAAAAAATGATCCTCTCTGCATGGCCTATCATCCCTATCATTTTGTCGGTGAGGTCCTGTTACACTCTGTATAATGGAAATGGACAGCTATGACAAATGAGGGAAATTTTGAAGAAGTGACTGAATTCAAATATCTAGGAACAATCACAAGTAGGAATGATATACACAAAGAAATTAAACATAGGCTCAATACTGGAAATGCGTGCTATTATGCACTTGTCGTCCCAACACCTTTCAAAAAACGTTAAACTGAAAAAAAAATAAAACTGTTATTCTGCCAGTTATATGCATGCGAAACGTGGACTCTCACTTTAAGGGATAAATGAGTTTGCGAGTATTTGAGAATAAAGTTCTTAGGAAAAATTTTGGACCAAAGAGAGATGAACAGACAGGTGAATGGAGAAGACTACATAACAGTGACTTACATGGAAAAATTATACCTAAATTACCGAATGCTTCTTTTTTCCCTCTTTCGTGACAAATAATATGGGAAAGTCTTTATAGGAAGCCATATATAATAAGAACAGTTAAGTCTCATTGACTTCGATGTGAAGGACATAAGTCTCATTGACTTCGATGTGAAGGACATGTGGCACGTATGGGGAATGAAAGACGTGCATGGAAGCTTCTTGTAGGAAAATCAGAGGGAAAACGCCCAGGTGATAGACCAAGAATGAGGTGGGAGAATAACATTAACAATGATTTGAAGAGAGTAGATTATACAGAGAATGATTGAAAAAAAACTCAGGATAGGGATGTATAGAGAGCTTGTCCGCGCGGCCATGAACCTACGGGTTCGATAGTGCCAGTGAGTTAGTTAATTAACTGATTAAAATTTCAATAAATAAATTTGTTAGACCTAATTGATTATTTCAAACAAGTGCATTTTCAGATCATGAAAACAATGAATAAAATTCTAGCACCTACTTTGACAAAAATAATTTGTTAGATTCGTAACGTTAGATTGTCTAGCTAAAATTATTTTCTATTCCACATATAAACATTTTCATAGTCATTCCTACATAGGGCGTAATAAAATGGATATGAAGGGGTTTATGCTAGGATACACATATCCTTATTTAAGAATTCTCTAGTTTGAGATTAAAATGAGATACAAACCATTTGTTATATTTAAATTAATATTGGGAAGTAAACATTATGAGGTTATATCATTAATAGTGAGTGGAGAACATATTTTTAACGACTCATATAGCCTGTATGAGGTGAGTCGTTAAAAATATGTTCTCCACTCACTATTAAAAACAATTTGTTACTTATTCATTTATGCTCTAAAACTCGATGCCATAATGAAACAGATTGCCCTTTCGTGCTGACGTACACGATAGTACTTCGTATCATTAAAATAGGCTTACAATAAATAAGCCGGAACCTTGACCGATGTGCTAGGACAAAACCTAGAATGGACAACTTTAAAGAATGTTGAATGGATTTAATGATCTCCGGATATGAATGAGAAGAGAAATATCCAACTCTCTTCTGCTGGATGCTGAACTTGCGTTGCTTGCGTACGTAATAATTGAACGTTTTACTTTAATAATATTCCATATTTAATGGTTTCAAAGTTATTCTTGGCAGATCAGCATTTTAAGTTCAATGTATTAGTATCTGTATTACAAAGCCGGATTTATGAATTTATGGAATTTTGAGAACTAATTGTGTGTGTTATGATTTGATAATATTTAATATATTTCAGAATTATTTAATATTGATTTTTTAACTATTCCTTTAAACGATTTTCTTTATTGTTAAGCCTCTTCAATACCCCCCCCCCTATCGTAATAAAATTTATTATATCTGGTCACTGCCAGTTTAGTCCCGACAATTAATAGAGACACAGGATTCAAAGGTTTAGCTGAACATGTTCCTTCTGTAGTTCACGAACTCAACAATTGCGTTGTTCATAAACTTGTTCACAATTTAGAATTATAATTCTGAATTGTGAATAACACATCAACGGAGTTTATAATGAATTATTAATAATGACTATATTTGTTCGTTCAGTATTTATTAAAATACCACGAAATCGTAAATCGGTACCAGTAAAATTACGATTGTTGTAAGTGATTTTCGTAATTAAGTACTACCAACAAATAGTATTTTTTGTGATACCTGCCATAAAACGTTTGCACCATTTCTATAAAAAGTTAGTCCATATTTGGAGAATCTTTAATCCATGTATACACATTTAGCCATAGTTTATAGGGATGCAACACATTGTTCATAAAAACATCGATGATATAAAAACATCGATGATAGAACATCGATGTTTTGAAAACTAAAATATCGATGTCGAAAACATCGATGTTTATGAACAATATATCGACATTTTTTCGATGTTTTGAAAAAATGAATAAAAACACAAACTAATGTTGAAAGTGTTTATTAATTATTTATTTCGCAAAATATAATTTAGAAACAACAATTTTGACAATCTTCTACATAGTAAGCGGTTTCTTTCTTGAGTAATCGTAGCCCTAGTCTCTGAAAATAGCCGCTCATTGAGCACCGACGTTGCTACGATAGGCAAATATATCATCGCCAGTTTATACAGCCCAGGAAATAAACCTTTCATGTCATCCCACATTTCTGAAGCATCTGCTTTTATATGAGTTACAGGAGACAACATAAACATGTGAAATTCTGTTTCTTGTTTTATCTGTTTTATTTTTTTATATCGTACGCTAATTGTTTGTGGTAACTCCATATGTGACGTTCGGATTCATCCCTTTCAGATTCGTCAGAAGACTCAGTAAATTGCTGCTTATATACTGGTTAAGTAATTTTTAATATAATTGATGACTTTACCCTTAGCAATAGCTTCTTTGAAATAATATAACATATCGGTAGGCATGACAAAATATCGTTCATAAAATATCGTCCATAAAACATCGATGTATCGTCGATGTTAGGGGTTTTAACATCGATGTTTGTATCGTTTGCATCCCTAATTGTTTACTACTTATAAATCCTATACTTTTAAAATTCATGACGGAACTCCGTTGAGGTTAGCACGTAAAATTTATAAAATAAGGATAGAAGGTTGAGGAAGACTGAGATCTCAGTATTCTATTTTTATTTTGTAAATTTTATAAATCTTAGCCCTGATAATACGAGTAATAAGGAAATATTTATTACATATAAATCCTAACCTTGATAATAATAAAATAGTTTACAAATATATTTTGAGTCTTTTGAATTCAATCGAATTTTGAATGGGAGGAGAGGCCGTAAAATCTATAGCATTGTTAACTTAAAGACAAATTGACGTTACCCTGTCAGATAATCGCATCAATCAAGTAGTCTAATTTTCATGATTAACTTGTTAGACTTACAGACTGAGGCAGTTCACAACTTTAGACAAGGATTACAGAAGAAGAGAGCCCTTACAATTAGACGAGCGTAAGCTTTGCAATTGCATAGCAGATGAGCTACAGACTCATCTCCCTATAAGCACTTAACACAAGATGGATTAACTAACGTTGTACTTTAAAGGTTCGTTCTCAGGTGACACTAATGTCACGACTCCCATAATATAAAAAAAGGCATGATGTCTTCAGATATGAAAAACGTCATGGGTTTTTCAACAAGGCGGATATTGCGTTTATTGTTGAATCATGGGATATATTTGTTTCACAAGCGGAAATATTTGTGATTTTAACGTTTTACAAATATTATAAATTTAAATTAATCTTTAATTACGATAATCATGTTTTCTTAGACACTAGGTTTCATATGATTTAAAGTTGAACCATCTATATATATATATATATAGCCTATATACATGACATGATAAGAAAAATAAATGCTCGAACGGGACTTGAACCCGGACCTCTGGATTGATACCCAAGTGCGCTACCGATGACACTATCGAGTAAGTCTAGTACAAACATTCATTTTTCTTATATATACTCTTATTATTACAAGATGTAGTGGCTACTCGCTCTCCACTGCAATCTAGTAGCTCCTATCACAAGTAAGCAAAGTAAAGATAATATTTTTACTTTATAGCAGTGACGCTTCTTTATTTCGATGTTATAAACGAATGTATGTCTGTGTACTTGCCCTTTATGCATTACTACACCATTCATCCGATTGTGATGGGTCTTTTTCCAAAATGTTCCGGAGTTCCCCAAGAAGGTTTAGGCTATAAGAGAGTTGTAATAGCCTACTTAACTCCTTCGCCCCTAAAATCACCCTTTATAGTGAAAAACGTGTTTTTCGGAACTTTTTGGATGCTTAAATGGCTTAGGCTGCCTGAACCATAATATACGCACCAAATTAATGTAGGGTAATGGAGGATAAGAGTAGGCTACGCAGGCGGTTAAGAGTACGCAGGGAAATTTTATGGTATTGGCAGCACTGCAGAACATGATGATTATTGCGTTTCAGTTTACCTGTTACAATGGAAGATCATGATCATTGACCTGCTTCATTTATCTTCGTTCTACCAGGTAAAATTAACTTTCCTTACTTTTCTATGTAATTTCTGTGTGATATAGCATAACTGTTTTTTACCTTAAGGAGTAAAAAAATATTTTGTAAAGAGATATCATATTAATGTACATTTAATATCCTACAACATGGTGAAGATTCCATTTACCTCTCTGTTACGTGCTGGAATCTATTGGTGATTTTGTGAAATACGCCAAGTGAGGCAAAGAGTACGCAGCAGCTGATCACTGCGTATCTTAGCCTCCATTGGGGGTTATCATTGCTACATTGTTTTTTTTTTTTCATTTATGGATATTAAGTGGAAAACTGTGTTTTACTCTTAATATATAGACGTATATTATATTGATACAAAGTTGTCATAACTTATCTTAGTTTTGTATTTAATCGTAAAGAAATACAAATAACATTTTTATTTTTATTTGCAGAGCAAAGAGCTGGAGAAAATGAAACAGTAGGTTTATCAGAACAAGACTGTAAAATTAATCTTAGTATTCATCTAATTCTGCCGCTTCCAGAACATAAAGAACAAGGCCCTTTGAACCGAAGAAAGCAGAGACCAGCACAAAAATCAGAAATCATGACATCATCACCTTTCAAAAACCATTTGGAAGAAAAAAAAAGAGAGAAAAGAATTAGAGCAGGCTAAATCAGAAAAAAGTTTTTAAAAAATAAGAAAGACAAGTAAGATAAATGGGCCTAGCAAACAGGAAATCAAATGCGAGAAGAGAATTGATGTTTAATAATGACTCTAAACCATCTTCAAGTTCAGCTGAGTCGAAAGCCTTCATTGAAGAAGAAGAAAAAGATGACGATTCAACTGTCTGTCCAGGATGTCGGGGTTCGTACCCTGATAGCTGGATTCAGTGTGGAATTTGCAAAGAGTGGTGGCAAGAAGACTGTAGTGCTTAAGAAGGCAGTGGTCCATTTGTTTGTGACTATTGTTAGGCAAGCCCTAGTGAGTACTCGTAACCACCCGACCCGCGTACTCTTAACCTCCCGGTAGGCCAAGAGTACGCAAATTACATTTTTTACTAATTTATTATTCATGCTTGTATTTTAAAATGTAGTTGACTGATGATTTTTTTAAACTATTTGTATTTGAATAAAGAATATTTTTAAAAAAAATTGAACTCTGTAGTTTATTTATTTTATCAAATATAACTGAAAATCCACTAAGTGCGTACTCTTATCCTCCTTTACCCTACACCCAATTAAATATCTAAAAAATATTTAAAAAAGTCCTCGACAACATGTCTAACTTTTACGGATAACTCTAATAACCATTTTTGTCTTTCAGCTCATTAATGCCAAGAAGATCGGGATGACTAGATTCTCGGGGAAGCGTAGCACCGCACGCCGGGCATTCTTTTACGGATAACTCTCAATAACGATTATTGTCTTTCAGCTCATTTGTGCCAAGAAGATCGGGATAAGTAGGCCTATATTCCCGGGCAACGCCGGGCAGTCAGCACAGGGTATCTAAAAATAATTACTATATACATTTATACATTTTTATTTTTACTTAAACATAAAACCACTTTTAATTTATTTAGGCGTAGCAGCGCACGCCGGGCATTAGCTAGTTGAAATATAAAGTAATTTAACAAGAATACACGCGGGAACTTGTAAGTAGCGTAGTGGTTAAGGCACTGCGCTACAAGTCGGAACGTCAAGGGTTCGAGTCCTGGTGAGGTCAGGATTTTTAAAACTGGCCCAAACCCTCTGGCGGCACTATGGCACTGGGGTCGACTCAGCCTCTAACGGAAATGAGTACCAGACGCTTGTTCTGGGGGTAAAGGCGGCCGTCACGCAGGGCTGACAACCCGGCTGACATTTAGTGACGATTGTCCAGAAAAAGTGGCAGCCTTAACCTCCTACTATCCCAAGGGCCATTTTACTTATACACATATTTAGTACCACGGTTAACATAACATCAATCAAGTTCCAGATACCGAGCGAATTTGATCATGTGATAGCGTTTGAGACTCGTATTCGAGAGCTCCGAGTTCAAACTCCTTTGCCGACTAACCTGATTGAGGGGTTTCCTGGTTTTCTTGTGTTGTAGCTAAATGCTAGGTTGGAATGTAAATATATGAATTTCATCAGTTCATAGTCTCAGTAAAACATAAATAGACGGGATATGTCCTTAGATGTTAAAGCGTACATACAAAATAATTAAGGGGAAACAATAGAAAGAGGCAATGACGATGTTTTGCATCAATGGGCTATGCGGCATTATGTAAGTTTCGAAAAAAATAAGTTTAAGTCAATCTTCACTGTTAATTATTGTAGCTCCTAACTAACAATACTGGATATTGTAAGTTATTTTCCTTGTTTGGCAGTGATGAACCAATAAAATCAAAGAGCCGCGACCATTTGATGCTTAGCTGCAAGGTGTAAATTTTTAGATTAGCATTTATGAAGAACTGGTTTCATAACTGTTTGTTGCAAAACAGAATCTCTGAAAGGACTGATGGCGTTTACATTTTTATTTAATAACACTATATTTAAAGATTTGGCACTAAAAATGTGCGTACATTTACAACATGAGCCAGTGCAACAGATGACATAAAAATATTTTTTTAGTGGCGCTTAGCCGGTTGATGCATATCATCGTCCAATAGTTACACAGGTGTAGAAACTTTATTCTTTCTCTATCACATATTTATGGATTGTCAGAATTTTTGTTAATTAACTACAATCATCTGGTAGGTCATTTTGTCGACAGCCCCAATGTGTTATTTGCAACTTGAAGAATAATGTTGACGTTCTTGTGGCAGGTTTTTAAGCATTCACTAAACATTTGGTCCCCTGCTGGGGGAACTACAATCTAGCAACTGGAATAAGCTTGTTTTAGGAAGATTGCATATTCGGCCTCTGCTCCTGGAACTTGTCAATTAAACTTCCATGCACTTATTTTTTTTCGACACCTCCAGATCGAGATGTAAGCGTTGGGCAAGGTATGCAGTATCTGATAACGTCATCTACAAACCACTTGTCCAAATTCTTACTTTACTCCTCTAGCTGTCATATCCGGGGTACAAGGGGAAAAAAAAAAAAAAAGTCAAGCCGCTTTTCCATCAAACCTAGAAAACTGACTTTTAATTATTATACATCATACCAACTGAAAGAGACGTAAATGTGAAACTGTCAAGATTTCAAATGATATGTGGAACTATACATAGAATATTAAAGAACAAAACAAGAAGAGATACTAGATTGAAGTTTTATACAACATTAGCAGTTCCTGCATTACTTTATGGGAGTGAAACTTGGGTAATGACCAAAAAGTTACAAAGTAGAATATAAAGTGCAGAAATGAACTTCCTTAGAAGAACAAAAGGCTGCACAAGAATGGATCGGTTAAAGAATGAATATATAAGTACAGAGTTAAATATATATCCATTAAATGATAAAATCAAAGAATATAGAGAAAAAATGGTTTAGACATGTAGAAAGAATGAACACAACAAGATTACCAAAATCAACATTTAACTACAAGCCAAGAGGTTCAAGGAATGTAGGAAGGCCAGTGAAAAGATGGACAGAACAACTGTGAGGCGGAACAGGCATTTTGCCTAGCCCGTGAAGTGAAGAAGAAAAAGAAGAAGACCTACTTAAGAATGAAGATATAAGAACAGTTAAATATATGTCTATTGGATGATAAAATCAAAGAATATAGAGATAAAGGATTTAGACATGTAGAAAGAATGAATGTAACAAGATTACCAAAAGCAGCATTTAACTACAAGCCAAGAGGTTCAAGGAATGTAGGAAGGCCAGTGAAAAGCTGAACAGAACGACTGAGAGGCGGAACAAGAAATTTGCTTATCCCGTGAAGTGAAGAAGACCCACTTCTTTACCTGTATGACAAACTCATCATCATCATCTTCATTCATGGATTAGGTCTGTTGACCCGTTCCGACTTCAGCCCATCTCTTTCTAGGTCTGCCCACATCTCGGGTGCCTTTAGGTTTGTATTTTGTTATTTGTTTTGGATATCTGTCTTCATTCATTCTGTTTATGTGTTGCTTCCATTTTTGTCTATATGTATCCATTTTATCAGTTATTGCAAATATTTCAAGTTCCTGTCTTATTTCTGTGTTCTTGATTCTGTCTTCCTTAGTGCACCCTTTAACAGATCTCAAAAATTTCATTTCTGCCGCCGTTATCCTACTTAGGTCTTGTTTTTTTATGTATCCAGGCTTCTGAACCATAGAGCAGTACCGGTACTGCCAACATTTTATACAATTTCAGTTGGGTCTCTCTTGTTGTTTTGTTATTTAGTGTTCGTTTTATCGGATTGTATGACAAACTTCGAAGGTATATAAGTCCACGGCTAAATTGTTTTTTTCCATTGTTTTACATTTTTAATATATAGTCTACTAGCTAATACCCGGCATGCGCTGCTACACCTAAATAAATGATATGTTTTTGCATTTAGTTGAATAAATAAAAGGAAAAATAAATATACATTTATATTGTTATTATTTTTAGATACCCCGTGCTGATTACCCGGCATTGCCCGGGAATCTACCCATCCCTATGTACTTGGCATAAATGAGCTGAAAGACAAGATTCGTTGAGTTATCCATAAAAGAATACCCACCATGCGCTGGTATGCTTGCCCGGGAATCTACTTATCCCGATCTTCTTGGCATCAATGAAAGACAAAAAATGGTTATTGTGAGTTATCCTTAAAAGATAAACATATACTGTCGCGGCCTTTTGTATAGAGTTTTTGAGATATTCAATTCTGTGTACAGTAATTTTGTGTATTTGTTATGGTTTAGGCAGCGTAAGCCATTTAAGCTTACAAAAAGCTATTTTTTCACGTTTTTTCACTACAGAAGGTGATTTTAAGGGTGAAGGGCTTGAGCATTAAAACTCTCTTATAACCTATAACCTTCCCGGGAAAATCCTGAACATTTTGCAAAAAGCCCCATGATAAATGGATGAATGGTATGACAGCACATGCTTGCCCGGGAATATACTTATCCCGATATCCTTGGCAGCAATGAAAGACAAAAAGTCTATTGTGTGTTACCTGTAAAAGATAAACATATGCTGTCGCAGACTTTTTTGTAGAGTTTTTTTTAGATATTCAATTCTGTGTACAATAATTTTGCGTATTTGTTTTGGTTTAGGCAGCGTAAGCCATTTTACTGTAAAAAAGGGACCTTTTCACGTTATTCACTACAAAGGATATTTTTAAGGGTGTAGGAGTTGAGTATAAAACTATTATTCACCCAGTTATATTATATGGATGCGAAACATGGTCTCTTACTTTAAGGGAAGAAAGGAGATTACGGATTACTTTGTATTATATTTAGATAATATTTGTAGAATTCATTTTGTGAGAAATAGAAGAGAGTAGGTGTGTAGTGTGTACACAGTGTTTCGAAACACTCTTTGCAAAATAAGAGTAAATATTCTACATAATATTGTATGTGTTAATGGGTCTAAATATATATATTGATATATGAAATTATAGTTTGTGTGTGTTAAAATCATTTGAATTTCATATAGCTGCATAACTACATTTTATGGCCCTCACCTAGGAAATACCCAAGGCTCCCTTTACTACTTTTTTCTGTAGGTAACATAGTTAATAAATATGTTTGATTACAACTTGTCCATTAATGAACCACAAAAAATAGAGGTTTGTTACATAATACTTGATAGGCCTACAATAGGATTAAATATAATGAAATTAAAATATGTTGGACTTGCCACTTAACTTTAATTTTAAACCTTTAAATTTATTTAATTTAATATTTTAGAAGAATAATATTCAAAATTCAATGAGGAAATTTGTTGTAACAGAAGAAGACACGGAGGATAGAGAACAAGGAGAACTTTAATTAAGAGAAATTTGTGAATGTTTGTTGGAAACTGATAGTCTGTAAGTCCGTATTCATTTATGTATTTTTTAAAATGCATGTTAATTACTAAGATTGGTTGGAGAAAACTCTCAATTATGAGAAAAATTCTCAAAATGAACGAATTCACATTTTAAACTTCATACCGGCTAAGACAAAATGAATGTTTGAATCTGCCTCCGCATTACCTTCTTTCGCATCATAGAAGTATGCTCCTGGCTGTCAGGCCATTTCTTATACATGTTATCAAACTTCTGGCAGGCATATCGATAATTGTTACGTATTCGAGTTCGATAGTTCGACTTAGATTTGATCGGTGAAATATAAAATTATTATATTTTCCCTTATAATAGGGGGCGGACTGAGAAAATACGTGCAAAGGCCTCATGCTGTTCGTTATTTTTTCCGAGATAATGGAGAAAAGATTACACAACTGCTGATTGCTAATGTCTTCAATATGCATACAAAATTAACTGCAACCGTAGTATTTAAATAATTGTAAACTAGTTGAATTCAACTAAACAGCTAGAAAAATCATTAAATACAGAGCAGTCCATTTTAGGCGGAAACGTTTTTACAGTGTTGCAGCGGCTCTCACTCTTCCCGTTATTGTGCTTGCACGGGCGGGGAGCGTGTTCCGTTACTACCGACAAATGAAGACAGTTAAAAGCTACAAATTACAAATAACTCAATTAGATTATTATAAGAAATAGGCCTACCCATAGAGGCTTATTACTCGCCATGTATTTGATATTTATTTGAGAAATTTCAGCAATCTGGTCGCAGCGGCATAATGATGCGAGGTTTCCTCTTAAAATGGATTCCCTGTATAACGTCTACTACTTTAGACATTTAAATTATGTTCTTCAGGGACAAACGTTAAAATGTCCGAGACCTTCAAATGGGATCATTCATTAATGAGTAGTTTTATCTTTATTGATTCCTGCATAAATACAATTTGAAAGCCCGGATGTGGAATTCTAAGATACAACTAAATAAAATCACTTTCTAATCAGTTAACCTAGAAAAACCTTTATTTTTTTAAAAGGAAAATCTTTAAATCTTGAAAATGTTCCGTAAACAACTTATAATTTATATGATGATCTTGAAGAAGATTTTCGGGCTGTAGGCGGTGGTCGTGAGGCTTGTAGCTCCCCGACGTTTCGCCAGAGACTGTGTCTGGCATCCTCAAGGGTTGTCCCTATTTTCTATTGCATAATCTCTCATTAATAAATCACCATATCATTGAAATCAAATTTGTAATTTTTTAGTTTGAAATTCAGACAGTATCATCCAATTTATATTCTATAGTTCAGTTCTGGCTTCTGTGCCCGTATTAGAGGGTCTATGTTGTATGGTGCGGTAAGAGGGGAGGGCGAGTTGCAGATACTGCCAGCAACTACACTCAGTTTTGAAAACATAATAGTTAATACATGTTGAATTTTTTTTTTATCTATTAGTTCTGTGTTAGTGAACATTTATGTTTTCTCATGTGTTTGGAGTGTTCATTATAGAATAGTGTTGTTTTTATAACAGTATATTTTATTATTATCTAATATATAAAAATGAATGTTTGTTTGCTGTTTGTTTGTTTGTTTGTTTGTTCGTACTTTATGCGCGGCCATACGTTGATGCGATTGTGATGGGGCTTATTGCAAAATGTTCAGGAGATTCCCGGTATTAACATAGGCTATAAAAGAGTTGTGATACTCAACTCCTACACCCTTAAAAATCGCCCTTTTTAATGGAAAACGTAAAAAAGTAGCTCTTTGGACGCTTAACTTGCTTACGCTGCCTAAACCATACCAAATACACAAAGTTAATGTACACGGAATTTAATATCTCAAAAAGCTCTACAAAAAAGTCCGCGACTACATATGTTTATCTCTTACGGATAACTCACAATAACCATTTTTGTCTTTCATTGATGGCAAGAAGATCGAGACAAGTACGTAGATTCCTGTGCAAGCATAGCAGCACATGGCGGGTATTCTTTTACGGATAACTCACAATAATTAACTTTGTCTTTTATCTCATTTATACCAAGAAGATCGAGATAAGTAGATTTCCGGGCAACATAGGATAATCAGCACGGGGAATCTTAAAATGATTACGATATACATTTATAATTATTTTTCATTTTATTTATTCAACTAATCATAAGAAGTACATTAATTTTCGTCTTTCAGCTCGTTCATGCCAAGAAGATCGGGATGAATAGATTCCCGGACAACGCCGGGTAATCAGCACGGGGTATCTAAAAATATAAATTTATAATTGTTATTCGCTTCACTTAATCAACTAAACATAAAAACACATTAATTTTCATTTACTTAGGCGTAGCAGCGCACGCCGGGTTTTAGCTAGTCATTAATAAGGAATTTTGCATGGCTACTACTTCCCTCCCTCACTCGCCAGTGTTACCTCCTGCCACTCGCCTTAGGATTCACCAAGACGTCTGCAGTTACCACTATATATACCTCCGTCTTCCTCGTGTGGGAATTAGGACGCCCCTTAGTGGAAATGTTTCAACCGAGCATAATTTAGTTATGCTTATTTACCCATAGATGTCTACGAGTAATATGGGGTCAGCATATCGCCTTAGTGAGATTCCCAACGGACAACTGAGGTATTACTTGGATGGGCAACGATAGGTAAATTTTGCATAGAGGCCTCTTTATTCAGGCTTGCGGTTCCTTTACGAGTCTGACAATCTTCAGACTCGGGATTTACGGCTTAAAATACATCTCGGAGGTCTTCTTTCTTGGATTTTTCCATCCAAAAAGTCCATAGACTTCTGCCTAGTTTGAACCCACATCCCTCGGAACTAGAAGCAAGGAACGTAACCGCGGCTGACTTAAAATTTATATAAAAATAATAATTATGTAATGTGATGTTAGACATTCATTTTATTCTAGAGAAATATGGATTTCAATATTTATACAAAATACGTAGAGGAACTTCGGGTAATTTGGACCCCTCTTTTGAATTTGTTGTTTTTTTTTTAATTAAGAGATTTGAATTTGATTAATTACAGTGATTATCATTAGTGTTGTAACTATGAGATAGCATTGTTATTTTATTCAAATGTGGAAACATCTTAATAGTTTATAAACTTTTTTACATTACAAGAAAGGTCCACTTTAACCTCCATGTTCGGATAAAGTGGACTCCAGAGTCCACCTTAGCTTTTAGTCTATTTTTAAATTTAGTTACTCTATTAATTTATACAGACAGGCACAGATTAATCTGAAAATATTTTTATGACTTACCATAATTATAAAGCGTTAATATTTATTTAATGTTTTAAAAACGCATTGTTGATTATAACATTCACAAGTCATTCAACTGCAGAAAGCGACGGTCTTTGGGTTTAGTAAAATTACAAGGATGTTAATAAAATTAATTAAGTTAATGTTTTTTTACAGATAAAATATACGTATTCGTGTGAAGTGGATTCAGGTTCTCGTGGAGGGTCCACATTAACCGAATTCCTTTGTTAGGTTTAATTATTTTATACAGCCACCATGTCATATAAATCAAACCAAACCCGTCAGTATATTAAAACAGCATCTACATATTTAGGAGTTTTTTCAACATTTATAATATTCAATAGCAGAAATTAAGAATTTATTCTTAGCTTGAAAAACTTTTAAAGTGGTAATTTTCATAAATATCACAAATAAACTCTTCTTCGCACAAAGAATAAAAGAAACTGGCCTTGAATTCTCAAAGTTGAGGAGGGAAGAAGTTGAAATATTTTCTGTTCGGGGGCAGCACCAATTAAAGACGATATTAACAAGTTCCACTCAAGCAGAAGGGTGCACATTACCCGAACTTCCCCATTTCATTCAACAAAATATTATGTAATTTGCACTTTGCTTTACTCTTACAGAAATTTAATACTCAAGACCTATAATATGTAGATTTAAGTTTGCAGTTTAAAATTATTAAAGGTGATATGCCCGATTTCTTTTTAAACTTAGATGTAATTGGATGGCTGACTAATCTTTGAGTTAGATATTAAAATCCGTATTGACTTCAAAGTATTGGAAAACATCGTATCGATACTTGAATTTAAGAATTTCACGTCCGTAGGAGTTTGAAGTTTGCTCTTGTTATACGTTCCGCCATGTGGCGCACCGAAATTTAAGAAGAAAACTTTGTGTTTAATAAAAGTTTTCAGCTGTGTGTATTCAGTGCAAAAATGATGCATGGATGTCTTACCTGCTTTTATTTTAATTTTAAAATAGATAAATGTTATTAAAACAAAACTCAATTTGTAGAATATGTAGGCTACATACTTCTACATTATTTAGGCTACAAACTATATCTTAATTTAAAAGTATTCGGCATTGAAATGTCTTGCCGAAACCAATCGAGTAGTTAATAAATAAGGAGTTTGATAGCATAAATGAGCATTGTTTAAATATATATTAGATCTCTTTAGCATGTTGAGGTGATATAAAGTGCAGCAAATATCACACTGTCGTAGAAGGCATGAATTTCGATTATGGATATTGGAAATCACATATTTTTATGGGATATGAAGTTCAAGATCAATTAATGAAACATTAAATACTTCTTTAAATGGGTAAAAATGTAATCACGTTGAAAGCCAAGAAAGTTCCTGAGAAATATGGTTGCAAGGATTGTAGTTTCCCATCGAAGTTTATAAGAATGGAGGCCTACGTTGTCTCATCTTATACTCCCATTGTTTCACCCCCAAAAAAAGTTCCAAGGGTTTGTTTATAAAGAGGCTGAGTGAAGCCAGGATTTGTCTGATCATCGAGTGAATTAAAAACTCCCACCGCTCCATTGCTACAGATCGAATTCGGATCCTCCTGTTCTCATCGCCTTGTCGCCTGAGCTACACAGTCAAATTTTTAGGATATGTGATAATGTGAAAAGCCTACAGAATTATCAAAGCCACTGCCACAGAGTTTTCATCTTGTTGATAATTCATAACAGAGCGTAGTGACAGGATCTAATGTTTCCAAAAAGATGAAAACTCGCATGACATTTAAAAATACCATTTAGTGAATGAAATTAAACTTTTAATAAATAGTGTTAATAAAAAAAGAAGTTGGATAGATAGATCATTAGTTGTTTAATGTCTTTGACATCGTCAGGTTCCTAATAGCCAATTTTTTCGGTCAATCTAATCTCCTGGTTGTAGATATTTCTCCATGTTAATATATTCCCTGACTCCAGGAAGTTTTAGGTCTTCCTCTGCCTCGTCTTCCCTCAGGTTTCCATTCCAAAACACATTTTGGTAGCCGGTCCTCTTCCATTCACTGGACATGCCCATATCATCTTAATTGCTGAGTTTTAATATAATCTAAAATAGTGCCTTCAATCTTCCTTTTCTCCCTTATAACTGAGTTTTTATTTTTTTCTTTTCTTAAAATTCTTGCTGCCCTTCGTAAAAAAGAAATTCAGTTGCCAAAATATACTTATTTGTTTTTGTTGTTACGTATGTTATATAATATTGACTGATTTTTTTTAAACAATATGTTTTGGTGGAACGGCTTACTGTCTTCTGCAGCTTACAAATCAGAAACATTAACGAGTTAGGGTCGACAGTTTCAATATCTAGCGTATGGATAGAATAGTGAGTGAATAGAATAGATGGAATAGCTTTATTTAGCTTCGTGGAGTTAAGGCCATGTGGCCTTCTCTTCCACTCACCAGGACAAACATATGTAACATATACATACAAAAAATTACAATAATAGTACATACTAAACAATTAATTATCTGTTAAATTGAATAATAATGAAAATAATGTCTAATAATACAATACAATTAAATACAATTAAAATTAAATTAATGATAGAATGAATACAGAAAGGAATAACAGCTGGAATCTACTATACATAAAAAGAAAAGAAATAAATAAAATACAAAGAAAGTTGTAAACTATGATGAATTAATCTATCGCTTTTTATACAAGGCATTAGGTAAATATATTAACAAATCTTAAAACTATTTTTATTAAATAATGAAAAAACAAATTGTTAATTTTTAAAAAGTGATATTGGTGAGTTGTTTCTGTTAATAATTTTATTTTCAATTTGTGAGACCTTTATGAGTAGATGCTCAGTCTCTTGATTCTGACGGTGAAATTTAATGTAAATTGGATTGGTCAGTAGGCGCAGCGTATTAACAAAATAGTGATAATATGTAGTATCACCACCAGTAACCTTTTGAAAAAGTGTACGAAGAGAGATTTATTTTTCATGTGAGAATTAATGTTATTAGTCATTTTCTGTCTTCCTTTCTATGAATAAATAATTGAATAGTTGCCCCGAAAAGAGATTTAACCCACAAACTACAAGCTGTTGCGAAAACGGAAAGAACGTATAATGTTAATTTCGAGGCTAGTACCTTTATTATATCATACATTCTAATCCCTCATCCTATTGGAATATATAGGCCTACAACCAATTTGAATGCAAAAGAACATGCTAATAACTAAATCATCATCAGGTATCATGGCAGCTGCCGCCGTCTTCCGGAAACCAAACGCCATTCCTCCCTGTCCATCCATTGATCTTCCTCCAGTCCTCTGATATTCATAGCTGCTTGTACCCCTTCTATCCAAGTTTTCTTCGGTCTTCCTCTCTTTCTCCTTTCTATTGGGATCCATGTCATAACTATTTTAGGCAATCTTTGCTCTGGCATTCTTTTGACATGGCCATACCACTGTAATCTTTCCTTTTCTATAATGTCTACGATGTACGGCTCCTCTTGTACACCCATAATTCCCCTTACTTCTTTATTTCGTATTCTATCCATTCTAGTTTTTTCAGCTGATCTTCTTAAAGCATCCATTTCTGCACTTAAAATTATCTTCATTTCCCTGGTAGGAATTTGCCAGACTTCAGCACCACATGTTAAAATGCTATGAATTATGGTTTGGTATATTTGTAATTTTCTATTTTTTGTAATATTGTTGCTCCGCCAAACAGAGTTTAGGTGTGGTAGCTTCCTGTTGCTTTCCACACCGGTAATGGATGATGATAAGGACGATGATGATGATGGCCGGATGATTTTCGGGGACCGTTGGGCCGTAAGCTTCCTGAAATTTGTCTTACAGGTGAGGAAAAACCCCGAAAAAACCTCACCCAGGAGCCTGTCCCGACCGGGAATCGAACCCGGGTCCGCTGCGTAACAAGGCAGCACGCTACCTGGAGAGCACAGCGGTGGACAATGCTATAATAAGAAATACAAAATACACATTGAAGACTGATTCACTTAGAAAAATTTCTAACTTAATCAGTTTTCAGTATTTATTTTCCATTTAATGTTATTTCCTTACATTCTTTGTGTTTTTCTTATTTTCACTCAATTTCTGTAAGATTCTGATTAGAATTTACGGAACTGTGGTGGGATGAATTTTCGCATGTGCAATAATTGTTTTTCTGCACTTTTATTAATGACTTGACTAACTGCTCCCGCCATTTTGTTACATATAGGCTAGATCAGTATTCACTTGAAAGCCAACTTTTAAACAAATAAAACAGGTCTGGAAGAGAGTGTGGACAATTTTACATGCAACATGCCACAATATTTACCGGATAGATCACTACTCCACTGAAAACTCAACTTTCGAATTTTTGTGGGTTAGATCTATTTACGGGGCAACCATTCAATTATTAAACACTTTTCGTCATTTTATTCTTTTATAAAATAATTTCTTGAGGACTCGTGTTAATTCAATCATCTAACAAATGTCATATTTATTTTGTAGTTAATTATTTATCTTACAGTGTAATTTAATGTTACATTAATTTACATTATTAAATTGTTATTAACAATAACAATTTACATTATTAAATTGTTATTAACAATAACAATAGCTTGACTATTTTTATGAAAATATACAAATTATGTTTTATACCTGTCATGTTTTATTGAATATTATTTTTGTGTAAAGACGAATTTCTAACAACCAAGAAGAAACACAGCTGTGATAAACAAAATCCCGTTATTATGTTTATTCATTTATTAATCAAGGTGCAATTAACTTGTATTAGGAAATAAGTTCCATTATTGGAATTACAGAAACTCCAGCTGAATGAAGTCAAGACGTTTTGTTCATTGAGAAGTTGGAAAGCTCTTGAATTTGGCTGCTTGCCTGAGAAAACAAAAGATAAAACATCTGATTTAGTGATCTTGACAATGATTGAATGCATGTAAAGTACGTATATGCAGATAGTAGAACTCTGTATTGGAACATTTTCCTATATTATATACTGTATATTTTAAAATATATCGACTATTTATAAAACAAGGAAAATGTGAGATAATGATCAGTTTTCATGCCTAAAATTAGTAGTTCAGCCGTGGTCTTGGGGGTTTTGAGGGATAAGATGAAACCTCTATTATTAAAGGTTTATGACTTACATGGATGCCACTGACCAGGGTCGTCGCATCATCAAATAGGCAGATGAAATGAAATGTAACGAAGTGGATGACGTAATAATTATAGTGTGATGGAATGAATTTTTTGGCAGAATTACAAATATGTGACTTCAATTTATCTTATTACTTTTTATTATATAACCATTCAGAATTTATAGGGGTCTATGATTATAATGCTTACCTTTTCATCCACCTGTAAACAGGGTCACATTAATGCAGATACTTTTGGATATATTGATTTTTATCGAATGAAAATATGACAGTACAGTTAAATATTAATTATATAAACATGTAAATCCCAACTAGTTGAATGTTAAACTAAATTTTCTCCCCAAAACGTTTGATGTTATAAAAAAAAACTTTTTCAGTAATTTATTATTATTGTTTTTATTATTTGTAGTGTCGGTTTTCGAGATGTTTATGGCCCAATGGACATAACTTTCCATACATCCCGATCCTGAACTAATGTTTTGCAATCTTCCCTGTAAAATAATAATAATAATAATAATAATGATAATAATAATAATAATAATAATAATAATAATAATAATGATAATTTGGTCTTAAGGTGTACAGCAACCAATTTTTTTCGTCCATAAAATTAAAAAAAAATCGCGCAGTATTCAATGGGAATAGAAATAGTTTTTTTTTAGCCACATGAGAGTTCCAGACCTCTCTTCATGATTCGTAAGTGAATTCTTATTGGCGAAAAATTGAGCACTTTCTTGTATATGTAACGACACTATAATAATATTACAAACAGGATGTTTAGGCATTAAAAAAAGGTTGAAATGAAGGCAAAAAGGCTCTTAAAAGATGTATTGTATGCAGTAATAAAATACAATAATATATTTAAAAAAACATTATTTACATAGAAAAATCACAAGAATGAACGATTCGGTTTTTTAATGCTGTTTATATTATTTTGTATTTTTACTGTTTGTCTAATAATGAAAATTCCTCAACTATGTTTAAGTCGTCACAATGAACATTTACGTCATTGAGGTAGCTTTAATATGACTTCATAACATGAAATCCATCGCAAGGTATTATTCACTGCACCTGTGTTGGAACAAACAAGACCTAATTCCTACCAGACATCAAATTACAACAGAAATATTGCAAAACATGAAAATACGTAATTATTAAAAGGCATAAAATGTGGAATAAAGCTAAATAAGCAGCAAAGTACAAAAAAAAAGGTAAATACGGAACATTCCCGTAATATCTGATAGATGATCGTGTCTATACAGTTAGATATTTTGTGACGGTAACAAAAGGCACATTCCCATATATCCATGCTCGTATCATAATTTAATATATCATGTAGATTGGAATGTACACTAAATATATTATCAGATGTCAGGTTATCGCTAGAGCGGGGAATTATACGAAGAAAATTATACCAAAATATGAAATAATAATAATAATAATAATAATAATAATAATAAGAAGAAAATATGAAAATTATGACACCAAAATATTATGAAGCTATTTTTTTAACTTTTTATCTTAATGTTAACATCTTACCTCTTTTTAACCCTTATTGCAATAGTAAAAATTATTAACATCTTCAAAGGTCCTCTCCGCCAGATAAGATAATGAATAAACCATTATGAGTCGTCGTATATAATTTATGGGTGTACGTACTAGCACTCAAATCAGACATGAAGACTTTTTTGTAGCTCAAGAAATCGAGAGTTTCACTGTATTTCCATTTTAATTAATTTTTCATTAATTCTGACCAATATAAAATATAATGTTCGTGATTTGAAGCAATTTTAATGGCTCACGTTGTAGTGTAGTTGTTTGAGGAATCACACTACAAGCCGGAAGGACTTGAGTTCGAGTCTCAATAGGGTCAGGGTTTTTAGCTGGACTAAACCTTCAGGTGGCATCATAGCCCTAGGGTATACTCAGCTCTTAATGCAAATTAGTACCTGACGCATGTTCTGGAGGCAAAGGCAGCAGTCACGAAGGGCTGACAACTCAATGGACATCTTATGGAGATTGTCTACAATGGTGGAAGTCTCAACATCCATCTACCCCAAGAGCCTCCCAAGCCTGTAGTTTGACACTTATAATCTCACAGCTTTGCTCTAAAGGAGCAGCTTGGCCACAATGCGAGTTTATATGTAATAACACTGAGCAACAAAAAATAAACTTTTTTTTTGTCTCAGAAAGAAAAATATGTGATTCTGATAGTATTTTTCCCCCTGAATTCAAATATGATATCGGTTTTTCTCCATCACTCAAGGTTTCTGAGAGACCGGAATTTATAATTTCAAACACTTTAATATTTTCTACATTCGTAACTGCACAATATTCGAACATTCGTACTCACGTAGAAAGTAAGAAATGACGATTTTCTGCTATATTTCGCCGGTGGAGCATCCCTCTTCATGGTCCAACAATAATCGACCAGCTTTGCCTTGATATCTCTTTTCCATAGCTGAAGTCTCCTGAGTTAGCTCATTTGGTTTTATTTTACAATGGACAAATGGACGAAAAACGTTTATTAAAAAGATAATTATTTAAATCCATTAATTGAAATTGGAATAAAAAAAACTGTGGGTGATGGAGAAATTCGGAATACATATTTGAAAACACGATAAAAAGCTGCATTATTGGTACTCATGAGACAAAAATCATGCTGAGCAGTGTAATTAAACATGTTAAACTGTCCATACGTAGGCCTATATTGTGCAATACAGATACTTGTTTAAGTAAATTAGAATTTTTAAAATATTGTTAGATCAAATTTGGGCTTTAATAATGAATTTGTTACTTGCTGCTACGAGGTCACCGGTTTCCGCTTTAGAACATTTTTATCTATTTGACAACCAGCTTATCCATTATTATACACGCTATCATGTTTGCTTCCGTATGGTTGAAATTCGATACCAAGTTTGTTATAATTTACCAATCCAGACATTTTAAAAATTCATTATAGAGTATATGCCTATTTGGGGAAAAAAATTGTGTTATTCGTGATTCCTAGACGTGGGGTTTGCAGGGGCAGCGAAATCAGACTTCACCTAAAATACGCTAGGAAAATAATGACATTCTATCTTATATAACTTGTAAATATCAGAATTACATTTCTTGGAAGTTGAGATTAATATTAGTGAATAAATATCCAATGAGATAATATAGACCTAAGGTCAATATTTTTACCTCTATTTAGAATATATAGTTAGACCTACTAGTAATACATGAAATAATTATAATTATTAGGCCTATATAATTGTATACGCCCATAACCTAGTAGACGTATTAAGAACTTTCAACCCAGTGTTTCCGTTCATATTCATCCTTAAATAAAGAATCTGAATAATCATTTGAATAACAATAAGTTCCATTTTAATGAACCAACGTTCAATTTGTACATTATGGAATTGTATTACTCGACCTATGTTGTATTACTACATATAACTTTTTTTTTAATAATACTACATTTAACTATATTTTGTAAAATCTAGATATCCATCCATCCATGGTAATTCTGTCCGAGGGCAGGTATTTCACTGCAATCATAGCATTTTCATGCTATGTTTTGCAGCTTTACTAGGGAATTATAGGTGTGGTCGCTTCCCGTTGCTTTGCACACCAGTAAGGATGATGATAATGGCCGGATGATTTTCGGGGACCGTTGGCCCTAAACTTCCTGACATTTGTCTTACAGGTGAGGAAAAACCCCGAAAAAACCTCACCCAGGAACCTGTCCCGACCGGGAATCGAACCCGGGCCCGCTGCGTGACAAGGCAGCACGCTACCTCGAGACCACAGCGGTGGACAATTCTAGATATGGCTTAGTTAAATATTACGGTTATTTTCAATTCTTAAAATTATCAATGGAGTAACCCCTATTTGGCCTCAGTTTAATATAGTCTTAGTGGCGGTTTCTGGGAAATCACAAAAGAGCAGTGCACGCCCATTATATTTATGAAACTGGTATTCTAAAATAAATAAATAAACATTAAACATTATTAACATTAAAGTGTCAACAGTTGTTCACCGCGCATTACGTAGCATTCAAACATATTTATGTTTTTGCCCCGTTGAAATAATCGCGAATTCCTAGAACACATGCTCTATATGGTTTCAGATCCATTCGCCAGTTGATCTTGTGGCTCCAAATTTTAGATGGAATGCAGAGAAGGCAGAGTAAGAAAACTACGATTGTAAATCGGGGGGAAAAAAAATCTCGTGTGGCGTATACATCTACGCATCACTGATCGATACTATTTCCCTTTAGATTTTTCACTCTTGTTTCTCTTTCACGCTGGAGTGGAGAATCTTTCCTCTCTCTCGAAATTATCAGTGTACCATTATATGAATAAATCTATTGTATTCTATTCTAAAATGCTAATTCTGAAGCTAAATTATATTTTCTTTGCATTTTCAGCGACAAAATGCTATTGTAGGTGGTCTATGTTCTAGATGCAATGGTGAATTTTCAATTATATAAATGTGTTTACTTTTTAATTTGTATTTTAATATAAATATTGATCTATAAAGTTATATTATATGAATGCGAAACATAACTCTTATTTTAAGGGAAGAAAGGGGATAACGGGTATTTGAGAATAAAGTTCTTAGGAAAATTTTTGGACCAAAGAGAAATGAACAGACAGGTGAATGGAGAAAACTACATAACAGTGAACTACGTGGTCTTTATAGGAAGCCAGATATAATAAGAAAAGTTAAGTCTCGTAGATTGCGATGGGCAGGCCATGTGGCACGAATGGGGAATGAAAGATGTGCATGCCAGCTTCTTGTAGGAAATCCAGAGGGAAAACGTTCTGTTGTAGACCAAGAATGAGGTGGGAGAATAACATTAAGTATGATTTGAGGGAAGTAGATTATACAGGGAATGATTGGAAAACATTAGCTCAAGTTAGGGATGTATGGAGAGTTTATGTCCGCGCGGCCATGAACCTATGGGTCCGACAGTGCCAGTGAGTTAGTTAGTTGGTCTATAATCTTATGTGTACACATTCATTCCTATATCTACAAAATCAGGAAATCACTATCGCTAAATGGCAACTGCCCATAGAGTCCAGCAGAAATTGCTCAACACCTGTTGACCAAATGCACGTGTTTTCTAGAAACCAGCCAAGTACACTGCATTCTCTACCTCTGTCAGAAGCGATAATCTGATGACGCACTTACCAATGCCGTCAAAGTGAAGCTTCTTTCTCCAACACGTCTACAGGGAAATTAAAAGCATTACAATTAAAAATTAGAAGCTGATAAAGCTTCACAAATATCAGGATATATAAAATATTTAATTTGGCGCAACAAACATATTCAGTAGAAAGCAAAATCCGCATATACAAAACGATAGTTCGACCAGTTATCATATATGGAGCAGGAACTAGGGCTGATACAACAAAAACTAAACAAATAATAAGCACACGTGAAATGAAGATCGTACGAACTATTCAGGGAAAACAATTATTTGATAAGATACACAACACAGAAATTAGCGAATAATGTCAAATTCAATACCTAACCAAATTTATTATAGATATATGGACATATTGGAAAGATCATATAGAAAGAATGGAAGACAACCGACTTGCAAAAAGAGCTAAAGAAGATAGACCAATGGACGGGAGAAGAACAAGAGGATGACCAGCCAAGAGATGAATAGACAGTGACTACACATCCAATACGCCTTACTCCGAGGAGTGATTTTGGAAATAAACAGAATGAAAATCCTACAAATGAAGAAGAACAACATTACAAATTAATTGTAAATGAACGCTGCAAATACCCTTGCGATAGCCTATACCAATAGGCAAAACACGGGTTGTAATTATTAGATTTCTTTGAAGGGAAAGAAATAACTTCAAAATGAAATTAAAGCCTTTCAACAAAATATTTTGGACTTTTCGCGCTCACTTTATGTACACATATATGATTGAAATCATAAAATTATGGCAAAACCAATTATAATCAGACTTTATGATTGATGGCCCACCCCTCAACACATTAATGCATGCACATGATCAAGTAATATTAGCTACTTCTGAAGTTCACCTACAGAGGACAGTGCATAGATTGTCAAATAAGACCCAAGATTATAATGTACAAATTTCGGTAAGACAGAAACTATGGCATTTGAAGGGAAAATACCGATACGAATTAAACTTGTTATTAACAATATAATAGAACAAGTTAATAAATTTACTTATCTTGTCTGCAACCTTTCCTACGACACATGTAAATACATAGACATAAAATTGATGAAATTCAAAGAACTTATAGGAACAATAAAAAACACTCTTCTCCGAAAAGTACTCCCAGATACAATTATAAAGTATTATAAAACAATGGCTCTTCCAACTCTACTTTTTATGGCTCTGAAACCTGGACTCTTACTGCAGGCAAATTAAACAGGATAGTAGCTGCAGAAACAACTCCTTTCAAAAAAAGTTAAACTGTAAATATATAAAACTATTATTCTACCAGTTATATTATACGGATGCGAAACATGGACTCTTATTTTAAGGGAGGAAAGCAGATTACGAGTATTTTAGAATAAAGTACTTAGGAGACTTTTGGACCAAAGAAAGATGAACAGTCAGGTAAATGGAGACGACTCTTAACAATGAACTACATGGTCTTTATAAGAAGCCAGATATAATAAGAGCAGTTAAATCTCGTAGATTGCGATGGGCAGGGCATGTGGCACGCATGGGGAATGAAGGACGTGCATGGAAGCTTCTTGTAGGAAAGCCAGAGGGAAAACGCCCAGTTGGTAGATCAAGAATGAGGTGGGAGAATAACATTAATTATGATTTGAGGGAAGTAGATTATACAGGGGATGATTGGAAAACATTGGCTGACAATAGGGATGTATGGAGAGCTTACGTCTGCGCGGCCATGAACCTAAGGGTTCGATAGTGCCAGTGAGTAAGTAAGTAAGTAGCTGCAGAAATGAAGTTTAGACCTTTAGCATCTTCATGACCACATGCGTAATGAAGATATCCGCAAAGCTCTCAACACACCAGCTATAACTGAAACCATCCAAATATACCAAAATAATTGGCATGGACACCTCCTTAGAATGCCAAACAATAGACTACCTCTGCAGCTATTCAACTATAAACCCACAGGAAGAAGAGATCCAGGAAGACCTAAAAAGCGATGGAGGGATCAATTTCTATCCCGAAGCGGAACAGACCATTTGGCCTAATCAACGACTGTAATTGATCATGATGACTTTAGAAAGGGACGGTTAAGAATGTAGTTGAACCATAATGTAACTAAGGTTCTCCTTAACAAACCACGACTAATATTATGGAGGATGTGTAAGCATGTTTTCACTTAACGCGAGGAGATATTAAGGCGCCTAACCTTAAACTCAAAAAATATACGGTAATAGTCCTAATCGATAAAATTATTTCTATGGATATAATACTTTTCAGTGGTGTAATAGTATATTACAATGCGCGGTTGGGAAGTGTGTTGTACATTATGTTTTGCATGATGGTGTTTTCAAAATAATAAATAATAGTAAATAATAACATTTTTGTTGGAAATATTTGCGTTCATTATAAACAACTGTCTGACGTTAGCAGTTTGGCCAATGTATATACGATAAATGACGAAAATAGTTTAGTTGAGACTATAGCAGACCGTGAGACCAATCAGGGATTAATTGGCGGGAAGTACGAATTTGTTTTATATTGTTTCAAATAAAGTTCAGTTTATTTAAAATGCAGTGATTTGTTTCGTGTAATGTATATTAACACTACCTTTTGGATATTTTTTTTGTCCGATAGTGCGTTTTGTTGTACTTACAGCAATGGCGACCATGATTGAAAGTTCAACTACCTACATTTTGGGGTTGCCAACCTAAATAGCTGTACTGTGATATTACATATTAAAAACGACGTGCGGGAAGTAAAACCAATGCCCTTTATATACACTACGAACAATGTATAATCAAAAATATATCCAAAAGGTAGTGTTAATATACATTATACGAAACAAATCACTGCATTTTAAATGAACTGAACTTTATTTGAAACCATACAAAACAAATATGTACTGACGCCATTTTATGACTGTTTTGTGTCACGGCCTACTGTAGTCTCAACTAATAAGCATTGCCCACACTTTTAACGTTAGTTAGTTGCTTATAATGAACGCAAATATTTTCAACAAAGATATTATTTTACTATTATTTATTATTTTGTAAACACCATCGCGCAAAAAATAATGTACTAGTGTTTTTTTTACAGAATCTCGCTATCTCTAGGTATTTAAACATTTCCTCGCTTCTGTAAAAACCACTTCCCAACCTCGCATCGTAATGTACTATTGTATATACATTGTATGTAGTATGCATAAAGGGCAGTAGAATTACTTCCCGCTCTAGGTAGGTAATTTGTAATATAACAGTATAGTTATTTAGTTATTTATAGGTTGGCACCACGAAATTTAGGAAATTGAACTTTCAGTCATGGTCGCTATTCCTGTAAGTACGACTGAACTATCGTGCAAAAAGGACATTTTATTCCTATTGTGTTTTTTTTAATTATGAACATCCAGTTTGGGTTATTGATAACATGCATGATTTGTACTGGTAAAGAGAGGGATTATAATATGTTGATACCCGGATATCAAACGTAAATATGACATCTTTCATATGTCTAACATCTGAGTCAGTGTTTTCGTAAATATCAGTGTTATATTTTCGAAGATATATAAATACGTACACACGAAGACGTAGGATTGAACTTGTCGCGAAATTCCTGTCCTAGTGGGTGTCACCACCCACATAATGCACCTGTCATTTATCACTTCCGTAAAATTTTATTTTACATATTTTCCCTCCACATTTTCTACTTTGCATCTATCGAGAACATGTAGAATATTAGACTGCTATCATAATTTGATTGAAATAAATGTTAGTCATGAAGAAAATCAATTATTAGGCAGATTTATTATGGTCACACCATTTCTCCTACCTTTTCCAAACATCTAGCAATTCGTCTTTTATCGCATCATCCAATTCATTTGTCCAAACTCTTTTCAATTGTCTCATCTCTTTTCTAACCCGTGGATTGTATTTCAGGACTACAATAGTAAATTACGATGCGAGGTTGGGAAGTGGTTTTTACAGAATCTAGGAAAATGTTTAAACACTTTTAATTTCCGAGATCCTGTAAAACACTTCACAAACGTGCGCTGTACATTATTTTTTGCTTTATGGTTCAAAATAATAAATAATAGTAAAATAATAACATCTTTGTTGGAAATATTTGCGTTCATTATAAACAACTAACTAACGTTAACGGCGTGGGCAATGTTTATTAGTTGAGACTACAGCAGACCGTGACACCAATCAGTCATAAGATGGCGGCAAGTACGTATTTATTGTTTTATATTGTTTCAAATAAAGTTCAGTTCTTTTAAAATGCAGTGATTTGTTTTGTATAATGTATATTAACACTACCTTTTGCATACTTTTTGTATATACATTGTACGTAGTATACATAAAGGGCAATGGTTTTACTTCCCTCACGAGGTTTGTAATATGTAATATTACAGTATAGTTATTTAGGTTTACAACCCCGAATTGTAGAAAGTTGAACTTTCAATCAATCACGATCGCCATTGCTGTAAGTACAAAACGCACCATCGCTCAAAAAAATTATAACCAAGTTAGAATATAAACAATAAACGATAGTTATATATCCTGCGCAGTAGTAGACCGATTTAAGGCATTCTGTATGGTGCAGAGCTACGGGACTTGCGCTGGTTCGAGCCCCCATGGGAGAACAAATTTTCTCGTGGATATCGGACATTATGGGACCGATGCCCATCTACACCGTGAGGAATTAAGGTAGATGCAATAAGTAGCGGCTCTGGATTGAGGAAACGAGCTAAAACGGCAGGGACTCGACATGTCACCCTATATTGTCTATAATGTTCACCTTTGTGATCATTACATTCTGATATGTGACCAACAGTCGGCTGTTAGGGTTTGCCAAGGACTTTATAGCCTGACTCATCATGGATATACAGTGTATAGACACACACAAACCAAAGTTATTATACCATACAGACCTATATAATACAGTAAAACTTGCTTAATCCGGAACGTGAATAATGCGGAAATCTATTCATTGTGATCAAATTTATTGGATCCGACAAAATAATAGTAATTTTACATGTATTTATTTTGTATAAAACGGAATCTGCCCAACACGTAAACGGAAGGATATTTCTACACAATTCATGAAAAAATGTTTATAAGGCGGAAAGACTGAGAGAGAAATAAATTAGTTTCCATTTCATTGAATTCGCGCTAGGCGAATTAACGATAAATGATAATTGCTGCCGCCGGGTGAAGTACAGTTTCTACCAGTATCTGGAATTTTCTTTCGCCTCACTGCACACCCGTTTTGAGAAATACAGGTTTGTTTAATAAATATTTGGAGTGTGACATCTGTCTTACAACTAACAGTGGCCGTAAAATATTAAATTAAGATCTAAGACAGATTGTGTGCATATCTTTTACTGGTAGCTTTCTGAATTTCGGGAATAAAGATGGCTAAATCGCATGTATAATTGTCATTAAACGAAAAACTGAAAGTAGTTGTAGACAAAGAAAAATAAACTCTCGTACGCGAAACAATGGCTAATTTAAATTGTAGAGAAACCCAAGTTTGTGAGATTCTAAAACACAAATAAACAATTACGAATGAATGGATGTAAGAAAATGGTCACATGATAAGAGAGAGAGAGAGAGAGAGAGAGAGAGAGAGAGAGAGAGAGAGAGAGAGAGAGAGAGAGAGAGAGAGAGAGAGAGAGAGAGAGAGAGAGAGAAAGTGAAGAAATCAATGAGGTGTGTTTTACTAGTCCACGATCAAAAAATCTCCAAATTTCCGGACCGATGCTCTAAAGTCAAGCTCTATCTGTTACTATATCGTTAGAGAATAACGATGTAAAAGCATCTTCAGGTTGGTTATGGACACTTTAAAAAATCGACACAATGTAGTGTGGAATGAAATTTGCGGGAATCAAAGATCTGGACGAAAGTATAGTTGGTGAGTGGAAACCGAAACTGCATATTTTAATTTTTTTAGGATACGTGCCTAAGAGACAATTTTAACGCTGACGAAAGGGGACTTTTTTTTTCGCGTTACCGTCGAAGTCGCTCGTACATACTATAAGGCCTACTTCACTTTTCAAAGGCAGCGGAACTACAATTAATCCAAAGTATATCAAAAAGACATACGGTGCTCTATAATTGGATATTTTTTTTTGTGTTTTTATATTGCGCAATGTTGTCTAATGTGGAAGAAAAAATTGGTCCCATGCGGTTCCGCTTTGAACAAGTTTTACTGTATAATGACTTTGGCTTATGGAACTCGTAGGTTCAATGCCGCACTCATAAGATCTCCATTACCCCCCTATCCTCAGCCAACTGAATACAGTTCATATCCCCGATATCCAGTTCCCTAAGGTTCGTCCGAATATTATCCTAAAAGTTACAAATTTTCTGCAAGGGAAGCTATACGTAATTAAATGCATATGTGTATTAACATATTAGTGTGTAGGCCTGTGTGTATGTGTTTGTGGTAGAAGATGAGTAAACAAATAGAGAAAGAATGCTGATATAATTACAAGAGCGGTATCGTAAAAGTGGTAGTTAGTGAGACAGTGTGGGTCTACTTATTCACTGTTTAAGTATGTAATTATTTTTTTACCTGCATAAATAATGGAAAGCCATGCTTCAATAAAATTACGTTGGTCATGCAACGTCAGTATATTTTTTCTTAAGAATTACACGTATTTAATAATATAAATTCTATTTATACATAACCTGTAATTAATAATAATAAAAATAATAATTCCATTCTATTAGCGCAGTTTATATGCAGGGCTACTTTTATGTCCCACACGCCACGCGGGCCTTACAGTGGCACGACCTGTTGGGAGAGCGATTTTATCTTTGAATCTTACATACACTTTTTTGACGACACAAGTGCATGAAGAACCATGAGTGATCAGCTCAATGTCAGGCCTGCTCCGAGACAACACAACAATAAGACGAAACACACCATTCACAATAATCATGGCGAATATGCTAATGATTTCGTTGGCCTGATGATGTTCGGGTTCGTTTGATCTTCAGAGTTTCCTGATATTTGTCTTACAGGTGAGGAAAACCCCAGAAAAAAAATCATCATCATCCAGGAAATTTGTCCCGACCGGGAATTTAACCTGGGCCCGCTGATTATTATGCAGCGATGTTACCCCGGACCGTAGCGGCGAACATAAAAATAATATCAGCAATTCCTTTTATTTTTACATAACATGTAACAAATAGTAGAAGCAGGACATGAATTTAACACAATATACAATGCATTATGGATCCGGCATAGAGAAAAGATACATGAAAATCAACGTTTTCGAAGAAGTAGAAATTATCAAGGAAACCACAAACACCTGTTAAATGAGAACGTACCCAGTAATGTGAACGCTCTGTACAAAATGATTACCAGCAACTCCAGTAACAAACTGAAAGCAGAAGATGATACTTAAGTTATCGAAAGGCCTCCTACAAAAATATATTATTGAGGACGACTGAGATCTGAGGTACTGTTTTACATTTCTTAAAATTTTAACATAGTGACCTCGACGGAGTTTCGTGATGTATTTTAAAAATCTTAATAAATGGAGAAATTATTTCACTGTTTGATAAAATAGTCCTACTGACGGTATATTGTTAGTTTATAATTTTCCCTTATTATAAGGATCGCTTCTTGGCAAGCAATGTTAGCAGTAATTGAATATAAATGCTTTTCTAATTTTGTGATTCTTAAATTTGTAAGAAAAGTTTTGTGTAAAATGTGTTAGACAAATTTGACATTAGGGCACCCAGTACTTATTTGGATGAAAAAAATAGATTTTTTTCCCCTTTTTGCTTCAAAAATTCAGGAAGGTCTATTTTATCGACGAGTAATATTATTTTGTCGATTTCGGATATTTAAACACATAAAAATTGATTTATACGAATGTCATCTCTGTGTTCTACTAATGTTCAATTAATATTTTTTTTTTTGCATTTTCCTGTAACTTGTATTTTTTTCATAATTGGTACATTTTTATCTGAAACTATGAAAGATAGGATAATAATTTTTGCCATGGATATGCAGTTTAAAGAGCTCTATAATAATAAGGCAAATTTATCTTTGTTCTATTGATAGTGTTTGAAATTAAAAAAAAAAGGTCTCTGAATTTTTTTAATAAATCACAATCAATATCTGAACACAAGCAAACCTTGTTATTGTCAAATTAACTATGGACAATAGCATACTAAATTTTGGAAACAATTGGATAAGTAGTTTTTTGAGAAAATGTATTGTACCAAGAAAATGATTTTAAGAAGTTGGATTTTTTATTTTCATTTTTTTTAATTTTAAATTACTCATGAATAAATATGTCTTAAAAGTTAACTGGAGTTCCATTATGTTCAGGAAGACTTGTTTAAGTAGTGACAATTTCATGCACATAACTTAAGAATAAGCTGAAAACATGATTTTTGTATGTTGCATTTTTTAAACCAATTTGCAAGGAGATTGGTACCGGGTGCCTTTAATCGAATTAGTTTTTTTTACCTTTTTTGAAGCCCGTCCATATTTACAAATACGTTATCCAATTGTTTATTTATTTATATACAGATTTTTAATGTTTACACATCTTTATGTGGCTAAAGTTTTATTTTTCTTCTCCACATCCACTCCATGTCCTCCAGTCCTCTTGTTCTCATTCCCGTTCTTATTTCTTGCATCCACGAGTTTCGAAGTCTTCCTTTCCTTCTTCTTCCAGGTGGACACCATTCCAATGTTTTCCTGGCTAACCTTTCATCTTGCATTCGTTGTACGTACCCATACCAATTTAATTGCTTATATCTTATATAATCTATTATTGAATATCTAATATTCATTTTTTCTCGTATGACAATATTTCTTTGTAATGTTAATGTTTTTAGTGTATAATGCTATTGTGTTATTATTTAATTGTAATATTATTATTGTGTTTTCTTTATGTAATTGTAATGTTATTGCTGTTTTTGTTGTTTATTTTTCTTTACACTAGTACCAATTATTACTTTATTGTAACGGACTGTCAACAGCACGTACGGCTTACTGCCCGTGCGACCCATATTTGTAAATAATATTGTAAATATCTTACTTTTTGTCTAATAAAGTCCTACTACTACTACTACTATATTTTCTAATTTTGAACATCTTGCTGTTCTTCACAATAAATCAATTTCCATCGACATACGTTTTTGTTCTAAGTTTTTGTTGATATGCAATTGTTACTTATAAAATGTATATGTGCAGTAATACTGTACTCTATAGAATGTACGACTTTTAACATATAAGAGATTTTCACCTATGATCTTTTAGAGCAGTTCCGTGTAGGGAAATTTGTAATAATGAGTTTCTGTTATTGTAGGCGGGTTGTTATAATTTACCCGATGGGAAGAAACTTGGAGCCTGGTACGTTCTTATTACTTTTCTAGCAATCAAATTTTGATGATTGAGTTGAACTGGCGTGTAGATATACGAGACCGTCTCGTTCATAAAATGCATTTATATAGTTCCCAGAGGGAAGATAATAATTACTAGCACTCTGTAGGCTATATCCAAGATACATGGAATGTTTATATCGAATTGAAAGGCTATGTCGTAACGATGAAACTAGCTCGAAGATATTTCATATAGTTCTTGGTTAACGTATCTCAAAATCATGACAAAACATAGAATGTTTTAACATGAAGACAGTATTTCGAATTTTCAGGTTACAAATGGAAAGTTATAAAATAAAAGTTAAGTTGGTGAAGATAATTCATGGGTCAAATGTCATTTATATATTTTTTTTTAATTACTGTATTTTATATTATGCCATTGGTTAAGAAAAAAACTGCCTGCCGATGGATGCCCTAGGAAAAAAAAGGTAGAGGCAGAAATAGACTTCAGATGATAGACAATATTATAATAAATAGTTTGTATACAGATACAAAAAGAAGGCTGAATTAAGGAAAGAGTGGAGAATGTTGAGTTTGCAATTATTGATAATTGCAAGCCAGATATATTCCAACTTAAATTCGACCCCCCCGCAAAATTTTCGATTTTTAAAGCCATTTTTCGGACAATTCGTGCATTTTTCCGGATTTTCGAGTGCATCAAAATATCCTTGACATTAAACTTAAAATAATCTATTTTTATAAACAAAATCCAGAACCTTTGATGAAAGGCTGCTCTAGGGCAGAACACTATGAATGAATGAATTAATATTATGTTTCATGTTTGAGTGACCCGCCCAGGGAATTGGTTTATAGACCCCTTGGGGGATATAAGTCCTAAAAAGGGGTAAATAATGAATAAGAAATATATATATATATATATATATAGGCTATTTATGTATTAACTTACGTTAATTTATTTAACCCCTGTTAATTCTTAACAGTCTTATTATAGATTACAAAGCTTAGGAAACGACATTTCTGCTATGAACTTTTTCCTGTTTTCGATACCAGATATCAGAAATCTTTTTCAATTCGTTAATTTCTAGAATTGATTTATGGCACGTTCAATCCACTTTGAAATGTATATCAAGATATTTTCTAAATGCAAAATCGGCTGGTACTTAGGACTAGCTAGTCTATTTTCTTCTCATGTATTGGCTTTTTTTTTTACATCTCCCATTGGTGCTCGTGGGCTATTAACTGGGGACGTATACCGCTCCTCGCTGAACAATATGCTACAGATCGTCCAACGTCGTTTTGGTATTCCTACATTTCTTCGGCCTTCAGGTTTATAATAAAGTACCTATTCATTGTACATGTTCTAACCATTTACATTTATTTTTGTATATTCTCTCGTTTATATAATATTTTAAATTTATCTCTGATATCTTGACTTCTCTTTTGATCTCTTAAAGTTACATCTGTAAGGTATCTCAGAAATCTAATTTCTATTGAGATCCGTTGCTGGTATATTTTTAAGATGCATATAACATTTTTAAGACTTTTTTTTTTCATTTCATGTCGTGAATATGAATAGCATTTTATTTGTAATTGAGTGTTAAAGATAAATTGCTTTTTACTTATTTTATCATAGTTCAGTAATCGACAACATACACTGCAATTACTTCGTGAATTTTGTAATATCTCTGTTTTGAACACGTAAATAGGCGAACATGCAATAAGACTTCATTCCAATATCTCTTCCATTTCAAGGTTCCCTTTGACGTCACACCTACATGACGGCCACAAAACAAACCATGTGGAATGCTTATATATGGAATTTGAATCTTATTCCTCGTAGCTGTTTGCTTTGCTTAGTCTAATATACCTGTACTATCCGTTTATTCGTTATTTCATAGATTATAGGCAAACCGTCATTCATATTCTCTCTTTACCGACCTTTGTAATATTGTTATTAGCTCACGACATTCCGTTAAAATTAATCTTTTGTTATGATGTGAAAGCTTGTTTTAAATACGTAGCCCTGCATGCTTTCGTGAAATTGGTAAAATAATAATAATAATAATAATAATAATAATAATAATAATAATAATAATAATAATGTAATAATAATAATGTAATAATAATAAAGTAATAATAGTAATAATAAAATAATATAGTAATAATAATATAATAATATAATAATAATATAATAATAATAATAATAATAATATAATAGTAATAATAATATAATAGTAATAATAATAATAATAATAGTAATAATAATAGAATAGTAATAATAATAATAGTAGTAATAATAATATAATAGTAATAATAATAATAGTAGTAATAATAGTAGTAATAATAATATAATAGTAATAATAATAGTAGTAATAATAATATAATAGGTAATAATAATAATAGTAGTAATAATAGTTAGTAATAATAATATAATAGTATAATAATTATCGTAGTAATAATAATATAATAGTAATAATAATAATAGTAGTAATAATAGTAGTAATAAATAATATAATAATATTAATAATAGTAGTAATAATAATATAATAGTAATAATTAATAATAGTAGTCATAATAATATGATAGTAATAATAATAATAGTAGTAATAATAGTAGGTAATAATAATATAATAGTAATAATAATAGTAGTAATAATAATATATAGTAATAATAATAATAGTAGTAATAATAATAGTAATAATAATAGAATAGTAATAAGTAATAATAGTAGTAATAATAATATAATAGTAATAATAATAATAGTAGTAATAATAGTAGTAATAATAATATAATAGTAATAATAATAGTAGTAATAAATAAAAATATAATAGTAATAATAATAGTAGTAATAATAGTAGTAATAATAATATAATAGTAATAATAATAGTAGTAATAATAATATAATAGTAATAATAATAATAGTAATAATAATAGTAGTAATAATAATATAATAGTAATAATAATAATAGTAATAATAATAATAATAGTAATAATAATAATAATATAATAATAGTAGTAATAATAATATAATAGTAATATTAATAATAGTAGTAAATAAATAGTAGTAATAATATAATAGTAATAATAATAATAGTAGTAGTATAATAGTAGTAATAATTAATATAAAATATAATAATAGTAGAGTAATAATAATATAAATAGTAATAATAATAATAGTAGTAATACTATATAATAATAATAATAATAATAGTAATAATAATAGAGTAGTAATAATCGAATATAATAATAATAATAATAATAGTAATAATAGTAGTAATAATAATAAATAGTAATAATAATAATAGTAGTAATAATAGGTAATAATAATATAATAAGTAATAATAATAATATAATAGTAGTAATAATAATATAATAGTAATAATAATAGTATGTAATAATAATATAATAGTAATAATAATAATAGTAGTAATAATAGTAGTAATAAGAATATAATAGTAATAATAATAGTAGTAATAATAATATAATAGTAATAGTAATAATAGTAGAATAATAGTAGTAATAAGTAATATAATCTAGTAATAATAATAGTAGTAGATAATAATAATATAATAGTAATAATAATAATAGTAGTTATAATAGTAAGTAATAATAATATAATAGTAATAATAATAGTAGTAATAATAATATAATAGTAATAATAATAATAGTAATAATAATAGTAGGTAATAATAATATAATAGTAATAATAATAATAGTAGTAATAATAGTAGTAATATAATATAATAATAATAATACATAGTAGAATAATAATATAATAGTAATAATAATAATAGTAATAATAATAATAGTAATAATAGTAGTAATAATAATATAATAGTAATAATAATAATAGTAATAATAATAGTAGTAATAATAATATATCGTAGTAATAATAATAATAGTAATAATAATAATAGTAATAATAATAATAGTAGTAATCATAATAGTTATAATAATAATAATAGTAATAATAATAGTAGTAATAATAATATAATAGTAATAATAGTAATAGTAATAATAATAGTAGTAATAATAATATAATAGTAATAATAATAATAGTCATAATAAAAGTAGTAATATATTAATATAATAGTAATAATAATAATAGTAGTAATAATAGTAGTAATAATAATAATAATAAT
>JASPKZ010001616.1:605000-799975 GCA_030220185.1 Diploptera punctata | reverse complement strand
TAGATTCAATATGAATTATGAATTTCAGACTTATTAAAGGTTGAATTTTATTCGCCATAACCCTCCAAAATGAAAGAAATTTGAGACATATTTTGCCTTTTAGATGTAGATAATACAGCAGCCCTATCAATAAATAAATTGATTCGTATCTAACTCACTGACACTATCCAACCCGGAGATCCATGCCTGCGCAGACATAACCTCTCAATACATCCCTATCATGACCTAATGTTTTCCAATCATCCCCTATACAATTCATGGCTAATGTTATTCTCCCATCTCATTTTTGGCCTAACTACTAGGCGCTCTCCATCTGGTTTATCTATAGGAATTCCCATGTGCCCCTTTCATTCCCCATTCGTACCACATGTCCTGTCCATCCCAGTCTACAAGACTTAACTGTTCTTATTATATCTGGTTTCCAATAAATAACTGTCGCTCACTGTTGGGTATTTCTTCTACATTCCGGTGTTTTTCGGACAAAAAAAACGTTCCGAATTCAGGTCTCGCTGCACCCCGTAGCATAACGCAAAGCTTGCTGATTCCTACCTTCTAACTTACTGTAAAGCGATCATATCAAAGGAATATTTATTGAGTTAACGTGTTAATATTTCTGTATCAACACTTCGGGCCTATTGTAAATAATAATTGTATTGTTTGCGTATTATGCAATTATTTAAATTTATTTTAACTTAGCTAGAACATAAATTTGTGGTAAAATGAATCTAACCTCGTTGAGTGATAGTCCTTAAGGCCATAACTCTGTCAGGTGAAATAAAGCTTTTAGTATTATTTTTATTATTATTATTTATTTATTATTATTATTATTATTATTATTATTATTATATTAAAACTCAGCAATTAAGATGGTACGGACAGTGTCCAGCGGAAATGGAAGAGGATCGTCTACCAATCTGATTTGGAATGGAAACCTGAGGGAGGCGAGGCAGAGGAAGACCTAAAACCTCCTGGAGTCAGGGAATATGCTTTATACACGAAGGAGAAATATCTACAACCAGCAGATTGGAAGGACCGACAAAATTGGCTATTGGGAATCGGACGATGTCAAAGACATTAATCAACCGATGATCTATCTATTATTATTATTATTATTATTATTATTATTATTATTATTATTATTATTATTATTATTATTATTATTATTATTATTATTATTTTATTATTTATTATTATTATTTGTTACTATTATTAACAGCATGTTAAATGATACCCTGGAACAGGCATTTAACCAAGAAAAATAAGTTTTATATATATAATTCAATAATAAGAAATGCTGTCACATAGGGAGCTGAAGCATGGAAAATTCAACAAAAACTTAGAACAAATACTTACTGTATGTCGATTGAAATGAATTTTTTAAGGAGAGCAGGCAGATGTTCAAAATTTTGAAAGAATAAGAAATAAAGTCATATTAAAAAAAAAAAGAATATTGAGTATTCCATAGTAGATTATATAAGATATGAGCAGTTAAATTTGTATGGATATGTACGAAGAATGCAGAAAAACAATGGAAAATGGTGTCCACCTTGAAGAAGAAAGAAAGAAAGACCTCGAAACTCGTGGATGCAAGAAATAAGAACTGGAATTAGAACAGGAGGACTGGAAGACATAGGGCGGATGGATAGGTATGAGTGAAGAAGGAAAATGAAACTTTAGGCATAGAAAGATATGTAAACAAAAAAGAAACTTTTATTTTTGTCTCAGAAAGAAAAATATGTGATTCTGATAGTATTTCTTCTCCTGAATTCAAATATAATATCGGTTTTTCTCCATCACGCAAGCTTTCCGAAAGACAGGAATTTATAATTCCAAACACTTTAATATTTTCTACATTCGTAACTACACAATATTCGAACATTCGGGACTCACCTAGAAAAGTACATACATACATACATAAGGACTTTATTAAACTAAAAAATAAGATACATACAATTTTATTTACAAATATGGATCGACACGGGCAGTAAGCCGTATGGTGCTGTTGACAGTCCGTTACAATAAGTTGATGTTTTTAAAACCAAAAAAAAGAGAAAAACGCAATAATATTACAATTGGATATCAATACAATTACATTATACGTTAACTTAGCTATGTAGATTTATTAAGAATTAATGGCATTGCAATTTGCTAACATATTTATTTATTCCTGAATAAGTATTGCTCTTCTTTTCCGCGTTTTGTCCAGAAATCTACCCAGGTTTATCCAATTTTCTGGGTTAACTCGTAGCATGCCAATCTTCCACGATTTGAATTTAGAAATCTTTCCGGTAATAACTGATGCCTCCAATATTCTAAATCGTTACATTTTCCTAGTATATGTATCTCGCCTTCACATTGGACATATTCGCATATCGTGATCGTCGCTAATTCTTAAAAATTTCCATGACCCTAATCTGAACCAAGCAAGCCCTGATCTATCTTTAAATCCTAGATTGAGTATATAAGATTATTTTCCCCAAACTCGTTTTAGGTCTCTTTGTAAAAATAGTGATGGTTTCTCCCGCACGTTCGGCCAAAATATTTTGTCGGTTTATATCTAATTTTTCTCCACACATTCTTGCGATTTTCAGTCCCTTTTTCCCATACCCAACCCATCCCAATCTTTTGGAGTTCTCTCTTAACCTCGTCTGCCCAGAATTTCCCATTTGCGTTCCTAATTTGGTGGTCGTAACAAATTGCTCTGAGCATTGTTTGTTCACCTTGGATTAGCCGCAACCAGTACTTGAGTACTCGAATTTTGCAATTTATGTCGTCCTGAAATGACCCAAATTCATATAAAACCTAGAAAGTAAGAAATTGCGATGTTCTGCTATATTTCGCCTGTGGAGCATCCTTCTTTGATGGTCCAACAATAGTCGGCCAGCATATTAGGATTCCATTTGCCTTGATATTTCTTTCCCATAGCTGTAATCTCCTGAGTTAGCTCATTTGGTTTTAATTTACAATTAACAAATGGGACGAAAAAATTGTATTAAAAAAATAATTATTTAAATTCATTAATTGAAATTGAAATAAAAAACTGTGGGTGATGGAGAAATTCCGAATACATATTTGAAAACACGATAAAAAAACTGCATTAAGTACAACTATTGGTACTCATGAGACAAAAATCATGTTGACCAGTGTTATTATAGTGTAAAATAAGAACATAAATATCAGTGAAATTTTTAAATAGTTGGTGCACTTTTTAATTTAATTTATACTATGAATGAAGTTGCTGGAAAGACTAGTATGTTTTACTTAATTTGCTATTCATTGCTTCACATTTTTGTATGAAAGGAACCTGGTTTCTAATGAACTCTTTTGAAAAGTTTTTAATATTGCACTCAGCACGCATACTGCTGATTTAAGTTTGAAGAAGCCTTGAACATATGAGAGTATTGATTTATAAATCAATTAGTCTTTGCCTTCTTGAGATAACTTAAAAAAGTTCAACTCTGTTCTGAAAAGTAACGTGTAGTTACTTTTAAATATAAATTTGATGCCGGATATTGAATTCTCAATTTCAATTTAATTCAAAGAGTTCGGCTAAACTTTATTATTTTAAATTTATTACCCTGAAGGATCGTGGCATCTTGATATTTCCATAAGGTTGTCTGCAGTTGATTTTCCATGAGGTGAAACGACTTAAAGACGATACATTTGAAAACGAAGTGATGCAAGTAACAAAAAGTATTTTTAAATGGCGTAAATATTATATTACAGGGGTCACAATTTAGATTTCATGGAGGTTCATTTTTAAAATAGTAAATTAAGTCGAGGTCCGGAACCACAATTGTTTAAACATCTTCTTTTAAGCCCATGTTTTCCCTTAACGTAGATTTAGGTGCTCTCCCCCTAAGGGAAGAATTTGAACTATACTAATTTAGTTATACTTGTTTTCGTATAGATGTCATTTGAGTGGTCCGTTGTCAGCGTTCCGCCTCATACTGACATCTAGGACGGGAAAATTCGGTAAATTTTGCTTAGAGGCCTTTTCATTCAGGCTTAAGGATCTTTTACGAGCCTGAAAATCTTCAGACTCGGAACCCACGGCTTAAAGTCCCTCCGGGGATTTTTCTATCTTAAAAAGTCCATCGACCCCGGCCGGGTTTGAACCCGCGACCCTCGGGACCAGAGGCAAGGAGCATAACCACTAGTCCACCGCGGCCGATTGAGTAAACATACAAATCTTTTATTTAGTAATTAATATCATAGGGAAATTATTTAAATTGTGCCGCGGGTGTTAACACAATTACTCTGACTATTAGCAATAGTGCCGCGGACCTTTTATTTTTATTACCCTTGGTAACCAAATATTCAAAAACCCAGAGCCAAAACAACCCGCTGACAGCTACCACAAATATATGCGCCGTGTTTCATCTTTCTATTACCCTGTGTATGTATATATTAGCCTTGAGTTCATAACAATAAGTACTATTCAAAAACCTTTGCCCGAGTCCATGAGAGGCAAAGATTGATTCATCCTTCCTATGCGAATATTTAAACATAATTCAACAATGAGATTTTAAAACACTATAGTAATCTATGATACTTAGCTAAGCTGAATTTGTATTATTATTATTATTATTATTATTATTATTATTATTATTATTATTATTATTATTATTATTATTTTATTATTAACCATGAAAAGCTAGAAAGGAATAAAGGAGTTCGTATGACCTCTGAGCAAGCTTTGTGTACGGGAATATACAAGACAGCAATGTAGTATCTAACGTGCAATGTTTAAAACATTACACATTATATAAAAATAGTATTTAATTAAATATTGGATCGTCTGAAGTTAGGAAAAATGGAATTAAAGAATTACCTAACTGTGATCATTCATAAATTAAAAGACAAAATAATAATTAACATCAAAAATAACATAACTCACACAAACAAGCTCACATACATACTTTCAGTCCTTGCCAGGCCTGCCGGACCAAAAACCCAAAACACGCCAATCGCGTCCTCCAGACGACGACAATGTTCCAACCAAAAGTTCCGATCGAATGATACTGTTCTGAATGTGCGTAGGGTATTTGAGCGTTCCGAGGTAGAAGGGGAAGATACGCAGTACAAACAGCGCAAGGGGAGGGGGTAGTAAGGAGAGTGGGGGTAGATGCAGAGAGAAAGGAAATTGGCATAGTTCACGAATCATCTAGTTAAAGGAGGATAACGGCACTGATGTCACGAACTGAAATTGGACTTTCGGTTTAAAATTATGTTATGGGTATGAATTGCACAAATTGAACAAAACACGTGGTAAATACTAAAAGGATACAGCACAGTAGTACACAGTTATTAATTCTAATAATTATTAATAAGTTTATAATAAACTTGACAAACGGTCAGAGTAATGTTTAAATATCTCACTTCACAAATTTCGTGTTTTTCTCGATACCAGATTTCAAACGGAATCCCGTTCATCTTCAGTCAAATCTCCGACCATAAGCAGTATTGCCAACCGAACCAACAATAATACTATTGCATGAAATGTAGTACAACTGATTGTATTCAATGTTTAACCTGTTTTAAAAATTTGTATTTATTCGATATTTAACCGGTCCTGAAAACCAAAGCCCCAGGGTCCGGATCCGAACCGCTGTCCGCCTATTGGTGACTCATGTTATATTATTTCAAGTGGCCGAATTGTACCAATATTTGCGACTGAGAATATTATATTGCCGCATTTGTTAAAAATTCTCACAGGAAATTAATTGTACTAATAACAATAACTTTTTAATAATAATGGTAATAATAAATTAATGAATTAATTAAACCACTACCACTATCCAACGCGTAGTTTCATGGCCGCGCGGATATAAGCTTTCCTGAGCTGCTGTTTTCAAATCATCCCTGTATAATGTACTTCCCTCAAATAATGATAATGGTCAATGTTATTCTCTAACCCCATTATTGACTTACCTACTGGGCGCTTTCCCTCTGCTTAATAATAATACTTACTTACTTACTTACTTACTTACTTACTTACTTACTTACTTACTTACTTACTTACTCAATGTCACTATCGAACCCGTAGGTTCGTGGCCGCGCGGACATAAGCTCTCCATACATCTCTATCCTGAGCTATTGCTTTCCAATCATTCCTGTATAATCTACTTCCCTCAAATCATAGTTAATGTTATTCTCCCACCAACTGGGCGTTCCCTCTGGTTTCCCTACACGGAGCTTCCATGCAGGTCTTTCATTCCCCATACGTGCCACATGTCCTGCCCATCGCAGTCTACGAGTTCCCTCATAGCTGTCCATTTCCATTATATAATGTAGTTCTACGTGTAGGCCTATATTTAGTTTTATTGATATTTACTTCCAGTCCTAATGTCTTAGTGTTACTCAATAGCGTGTGCGTGTTGTCCATGAAATAATAATAATTGCAGCGGGCAGGGCATGTGACACGAATAGGAAATATATAAGTGGATTAGAAACTTTGAAAACCAGAGGGAAAGTGTCCAGTAGGTAGACTAAGAATGAAATGGGAGAATAACATTAACCAGGATACGAGGGAAGTAGATTATGCAGGGAATAAGTGGAAAACATTAGCTCAGGATAGAGATGTATAGAGAGCTTATGTCCGTGCTGCCGTAAACCTAAGGGTTTGATAATGCCAGTGAGTTAATGTATATCCAACCTCAATAGTTTCATTTCTGCTGCTTGTATTCTTCATTGTTGTTGTTTTCTTAGGTTCTAAACCTCTGAGTTAAATATGAGGGATTCAGAGCAAACGTGGACCACGTCCATATTTTACTTTATTGAGAAAATAAGTATAAATGTAAAGTAATACATTAAATTACAGACATTACATTTGTATGATGAAAAAGAACAAATACAATACTTGGTTCATATTACTCTAAATAATTATTGATATTTTGAACCCAAATTCATATACAACTAATATTTTCAATTTTGGACTAGGTCCATTTTGCTCTGAATGCCTCACATCAATGTTGGTATGACCATAATTCTGTAAAACTTCGGAAGTATGTCTGTCCTGACAAAAGTTATCTTAATTGTTCCTATTAATTTTTGTAATTATAATATTTTTTTGCCAAAATCATTTATATTTCCATATGACGATATACAGGCGAATATTCAAAACTGATTGTATTGGTTTATTATTAATGGCTATTTTAAATTTGATGGTATTTTTCCTTTAAATATCATAATTTTTGTTACTGCGTTAATATAACACTCTTACTTTAAGGGAGGAAAGAAGATTGCGAGTATTTGAGAATAAAGTTCTTAGGAAAATGTTTGGGCCCAAATGAGATGAACAGGCAAGTGAATGGAGAAAACTACATAATAGTGAACTACACGGTATGTATAGGAAGCCAGATATAATAAGAATAGTTAAGTCCCGTAGACTGCGATGGGCAGGACATGTGACACGAATGGGAAATGAAAAAAGTGCATGGAAGCTTCTTGTAGAAAAACAGAGGAAAAACGCCCAGTTAGTATATCAAGAATGAGGTGGGAGAATAACATTAACCATGATTTGAAAGAAGTACAGGGGATGATTGAAAAACATCAGCTGATGGAGAGCTTATGTCCGCGCGGCCATGAACCTACGAGTTCGATAGAGCCAGTGAGTTAGTTAGTTAGTTAGTTAGCGTTAATTTAGCACTATATTACACTCATACACTGAATATAGACTTATAAATCTTCGACGCGTTTCGACAAAAATTCTGTCATTCTCAAAACGATAATTATTATTATTATTCCGGCTTTTACAATGAATATACATTTTTCCGGTGCCCATGTTCACAGTTAACTACACATTTGTTTCAACACATTTCTCCATTCTTGTCTGTTCATCCATATATCTTCTTCTATTTCCCATTCCCTCTTAATTTCATTGATTCCCTGAATCCACGTAATATTTGGTCTACCCTTCTTTTTCCTTCCCTGTGGTTCCCAATCCATGATTATCTTAGGTAGTCTTCCTTCTTCCATCCTTATAATCATTCTAAAATTTAAATTTAAAAAATCACTCTAACTAAAAAACACGACATTTTAAATCTTAGACTACGTCACGAGAGTTGATAGGTTTTCTACTTCTCCCACCACCATAATCGGTTGATCTCTTAACCAAAGAAATGTAGCTGTCATTGATCATATCTTATTTTTAAACATTTCCATACATTCTAGAAATCAAAATTACAATTCACGACCAACTATTATATACTTCTATATTAACGGAGTGAATTTTTAACGTCATATCAATTCCGAGCTAAGTTCCAGTTGTACTGTAAACATACTTGCATAAGGTGTTACTCTCCGCCGGCTCCGTTTAATTGGGGGAACTGTGGTACTACTTTTAACCGCCAAATTGACTGACTTGTGTACGGAACTGTCAATGACAGAAAAAATTGTCTTAGGTAGCATCGTCTTTTACGGGAAATAAGACTGAATACAAGGTAACATGGTATCAATAATAATTAAAAAGTTCATCCATTTCTCATTTAATTATGACAAAAAATATAACAAAAGTGTCTAATCATTACGCTTTTTCCATGATGTCGATTGATATCCTTTATTTACAATTTCATTAAGAGCAGAATTTATGCTCCATGCTGACTCACCTGTAAATTCTGCTGTTATTTTCACCACATCCTCAATGGCTAATGTGAGATATTTTTCACTAAACTGTTTGAAAACATTCAAAATAATTTGTTTCTCTCTGTATAACCAAGGCATTCCTTTTCGATGTTTTAGAAATTCCACAGAAGCAGCCATTTTGAAACAATTTCCAACAAATTCTGCATACCACAAGGTTAAGAATAAAACAATGCTTACAATGTATATTTTAGATTCTCCCATATCACTAACATAGACATGTATTAGATAATATATTTTATTTTATTATTTTTGTTATTTGCAAAAATGGGACTACAATTAACAGAAAGAAGATATCTACACCACTTACTTTTTGCCGGCGATCAGATAATTATAACCCAGGATGGAGAAGATGCAAATTTTATGTGTAATCAGTTGTCAACAACATATCAGAAATGGGGTTTCAAAATCAACAAAAACAAAACAGAGTATTTAACAAAATACCCAAATGAATTATATATTAATGGGGTAAAGAAAAAGAAGAGCTATAGTTTCTGTAATTTGGGATCAGTTATAGAGAAAGATGAAACATCAAATAAAGAAATAACAAAAAGGATTAGTAATGGAAGAAAAACCATAAGAATGTTAAACTCTTTACCATGCAGTAAAAACATCATTAACAGAACAAAACAACCAATTTATAAATCCATACTAGAAAGTATAATGTTATATGGATCGGAAGTTTGGACAATGACACAACAACATGTCAACAGAATATCTTCAGTTGAAATGGATTTTTGGAGAAGGGCTGCCAGAAAAACTCGACTGGAAAATATTTGAAATACAGAAATTAGAAAATAGATGAATGCAGAAAGAAATATAATGGATGGGATTGAACACAGAAAGCTAAGATGGTATGGACGCGTAAGAAGAATGCAGGATGAAAGACTACCAAAGGCCGTTTATGCATGGAAAATTGAAAGAAGGAACAGAAAAGGAAGACCAAGAACAACCTGGAAGAACAACATTCAAAATTCAATGAGGAAATTTGGTGTAACAGTTGAAGGTACAGAGGACAGAGAACGATGGAGATCTTTAATTAAGGGAAATTTGTGAATGTTTGTTGCAAACTGATAGTCTATAAGTCCGTAGTCATTTATATATATTTTTTTATTCATGTTAATTACTAAGATTGGTTGGAGAAAACCCTCAATGATGAGGAAAATTCTCAGAATGAAAATTAATGTTTGTTTTCTTTATTTCGAGTGTTAGGGAGCGAACTATATTTTCTTACACGTTCAAAGGTAAAACCATTATTCGATCAATGAAAATGCAGTCATACATCGGCTATGTTTACATTGCAACTGGAACTTAGCTCGGAAATCGTTTAGCACAGAGCGTTAATCTGTTTCTCCTGCTTAAGTTAGTTTCGACTACAAGCGTGGCAGAGTTGTCGAGAAGTTTCCATATCAGTAAGGCGTTTTACTCTAAATGCTACCAACATGGTAGCATTTGTTGTTCATTGTCATTTTATTGCAAAAAAAAGTACTTAAAGTAAAACCATTAGTTTACATATTTTTAAACTTGTCTTTTTTTTTTTTTGCAATGTTGACAACTATACCATTAAGGTAAATTTTATGCTTCGTGGAGCAAAAGTTTCACGATGTCTTCTTCATTCTCCACCCACTTAAAACTTTTTATTTATAAAGTTTTAATTTGGTATTCCTTTTAAACTTTTTGTTAATTATACACTTCCCTTGTTATATTTACATTAATATTAAAATTAATCCAAACAAATGATGTTGGTATCATCTTCAAAAATCAGAGTTGGTCTAGGTGGACTCTTCGTTATCCTACTCGCCTCTGGTTCTGAGGTTCGCGGATTCAAATCGGATGGGACTCTATGGATTTTTATTGGAATAAAAATTCCGGGATGAATTTTCTTCAATAAGTAATTAACACTTTATAGTTATCTTTAGATTTAACTTACTAAGGGCCAATCATCTAACTGAAAACATTTTTTTTTCACCGCGGTGAGCTAGTGGTTATGTTCTTTGCGTCTACTTCCGAGGGACGCGGGTTCAAACCCCGCCATGGTCGATGGATTTTTTTACAATGGAAAAAAAAGGGGGCAAGTCCTCCGGGAGGGACTTTAAGCCGTGGATCCCGATTCTGAAGATTTTCAGGCTCGTAAAAGAACGACAAGCCTCAATAAAAAGGCATCTAAGCAAGATTTACCGAATAGTCCCATGCTCGTACTACCTTAGTTTCCTAGATGTCACTATGAGGTGAAATGCTGACCCCGGGTCACACATTGACATCTTTCCGAAAAAAAGTTTAACTAAATTAGTGTGGTTGAATTTCTCCTCTGTAGGGGGAGAACGCCTAAATCTTGTTGAGAGGCACAAGGGCTTACTGCTACTACAAAATAAAGCTATCATGCTGATCTGTAGATCCCTTTTTCTATGCTATTTATACAGTGTGTTCAGAAATTCCCATTACAAACGTCTAGGACTTCTAGAGAGGACTGAGTATAGGATAGAACTTCTACGGATCAGATATGTAAAAATATGAATGAGCCATAGTATATTCCACGTTCTACATGAATATAAATACATATAAAGAATATAGAGATCCTATTTGCATGAAGGGTTCATAGAAGCCATCCTCAATTGCATTTTAGATTTATTTTAATTCAAAATAAAACTTTATGAATGCAATTCAAAGCCATGTATAGATTTTATAAACTAATGCACTATAGCAAAGGAATATTTATAAAACTAAACATAGTACCAAGACTGATCCTCTAATGTTGGAGGGATAAATTAAATCAATGTATTGTTTGAAGTTCTGAGTAACGGATGTCAAATTCGTAAAGGTTTATTCATTCATTTATGATCTCATTATGCGATTCAATATATCGATTTAATTAAAATTGATTTTATAAATATTTTAAATTGATTAATATGATAAATCTATTTATTTGTTTTTATTATTTATTAAAGATAACCTCTGTCCGAAAACATACCGTTTTCGTGTTGCTGTAGGTGCAACAAGTTCGCACTAAATCTTCCGCGTCTTCCGGGAATAAATCGATAGTAACTATATGCTTTATGGCTCAATTACATTTACACAACCCAACTTTCACTGATTTCGTGACAATGTCCAATCTCAAGACAAAAATAAAGAAACTTTACTTTGTCGCTGTAAGAATAAGATGGCGCGAGTGTACCATAACATGCTTCGGAGGTACAATGTGTGCAACGAGCTTGGTGGTTTTCACATCGAACCACTGTTGTAGCGGATAAGTGCTAACCACAAAGTTAAGCAGTTTACAACTCAGAAGAAAGCAACCACTAGGAATATATTACGCTACATATTACGTAATGAGGGATTACCGATTACGATTACCGTATTTTACGGACTGTAAGACGCACTTTTTCTTCGAAAATTGCCTCTAAAATTCAGGTGCGTCTTATACTCGAAATTAATATAAAAATGTCCAGTGTTTGATTTAAAATTCCAGTCGGTCTTAAAAATGGTAAATAATGTAAATAACGCTCGCGATGGCAGTGAAGACCTTCTTATATATTAAGATTACAACGATTACGATGAAGAGGAGGAAAAAGAAGAAGAAAGTTCGGATGACGATTTTCAGGAATTTTAAAGATCAGAACGGTTTTATAAACTACGATTTTTAGCCCGGGTTTGCAATATAATAATAAAAAATGTTATTTCTTTTAAAAATTTCTTAAAAATTAAGGTGCCTCTTATAGTCTGTGGCGTCTTATAGTCCGTAAAATATGGTATACTATCTGAATATTTCAGTGTATCAGCGGACGTGCTAGTTCCAAGTCTGTTGGACAATCATCAGTAGAATATGCCTGAAATAAATTACACTGATGCGTGACATGCGACTGTTCCTTTGTTTGTGGGCGTGTTTGGTTTGGTTCGATTTCCCCGCAGTTCCATTTATTTCATCTGCGGACTTAGTAGAGACGTTGGTTAGTTTTTCGTATAAACAATTAGCCGTAGATCTCATGTTGTAGATTTGTGGCACTTAAATGTACCTGAAGCCTGAAAATAGAAGTCACTGGGCAAACTAAAGTAGCCTTTTCACGCCTAAATATGAATTGCTATACACAATGACTTTTTATGTTAATATCGTTGTGAATAAAATATTAATTAGCTAATAGTTTCTGTGTGGAGATGTATTAAATTACAACTTGTGACTTTTTTAATTGACAGCTGCAGTTACGACTACCTGGAGATATTGGAGATTGTCCCTGGAAGTAATTCCAGCAGTGTACCGACAAGGAAACTATGTGGAGATTGGAGCTCTAAGCTCAAGTTGCTGAGATACGTGAGCCGCGGTCCCAGACTCCGCCTTCGGTTTGTTTCTGATTACTCACATCATTACGGCGGCTTCAAGGCTAAAGTTTCTATGGAAAACGGTAAGTAACATTCAAATACATTTTATGTTCCTCTATGTCTATTGTTTAGTTTCTATGTTTGTGATCATCTTTTGCATTCAGTCTCGAACATATAATGAAACCTAACTTTTTCTTCTTCTTCACTTCCTGATTTAGGCATTGATTGCATGTTCCCACGTAACTTGTATTTTTATTTTATTTTTATTTACTTATTTATTTATTTTACCTGATGGTCTTAAGATCGTAAGGTCTTCTCTTTCACTTCACTAGGCTTAAATAACTATACATATAATAACAATTATTGTGAATTATCTACTTTTTTATTAATAATACATAATAGACATAGGTTATATAATATAGAGTTGGCAAAAGAAAATCATGATAATAATAATAATAATAATAATAATAATAATAATAATAATAATAATAATAATAATAATAATAATAATAATAATAATAATAATAATAACAACCTAGTTCACCGCTGTGGTCTCGAGTAGGTAGCGTGCTGCCTTATCACGCAGCGGGCCCGGGTTCGATCGCCGGTCGGGACAGTTTTCTGGGCGAGGTTTATATCGGGGTTTTTCCTCACCTGTAAGACAAATGTCAGGAATTTTTAAGGCCAAAACGGTCCTCGAACATCATATGGCCATCGCAATCATCATCATTCATATTCATCTTAGATTAAGCTTAGGATTAGGGACTCTCCTGGCGCACCATTATCGTCATCATCATCAGCACCCATCATATCATCGGGGCAACGTAACCCCGCCTTCCAGGCGCACCAACCTCAGAAGTGGATTACAATTACGACAATGTCACGAGAGAACACCAGAAATGTCCAAAAAGGACAAATGGGGCATTTAAAAAAATAATAATAACCTGTAATTTGATTAAGTAATTTGCTTGGTAAAGAAAGTGTAAAATATATAACAATAATAAAAGTAGTAGTAGTAGTAGGACTTCATTAGACAAAAAGTAAGATATTTACAATATTATTTACAAATATGGGTCGCACGGGCAGTAAGCCGTACGTGCTGTTGACAGTCCGTTACAATAAAATAATAATTGGTACTAGTGTAAAGAAAAATAAACACACAAAAAAAATCAATAACATTACAATTACATAAAGAAAACACAATAATATTACAATTAAATAATAACACAATAGCATTCCGATTCTTTCCACTTTTTCAGCGGTTGCCCTTTTACCAGCGGCTGCTGGCCCTTCACATCCACATGTGTCAATCGCAGAGGTAGATGATCAACAGCCAGTGTAGGGGTGACATGTGGTTAGCATGTCGAGTCCCCCAGCCGTTATAGCTGGTTCCTCAACCTGGAGCTGCTACTTATTGTAACTACCCAATTGCCTCACGATGCTGGGTGGGCACCGGTCCCATACTGGCCGAAATACCATGAGAAAATTTCTTCCCCCATGGAGACTCGAACCAGCACAAGTCCCGTAGCTCTGCGCCAAGGCTTCCTACCTTAACCGTTCGGCTATGGCGCGGGACACACAATAGCATTATACACTAAAAAAACATTAACATTACAATTACATAAAGAAAACACAATAATATTACAATTAAATAATAACACAATAGCATTATACACTAATTAATTTATATGTAATTGTTAAGAATTAATGGTATTGCATTTTGATAACATATATTTATTCATGAATGAGTGTTGTCCTTATTTTCCCCGTTTTGTCCAGAAATTTACCGAGGTTTATCCAGTTTTCTGGATTTACCAATAACTCGTAGCATGCCAATCTTTCCCGATTTGAATTTAGAAATCTTTCCGGTAATAACTGACGTCTCCAATATTCTAAATCATTACATTTTCCTAATATATGTATCTCATCTTCAAAGTTCCCGCACATTGGACATATTCGCATATCGTGATCGTCGCTAATTTTTAGAAATTCCCATGCCCCTAGCCTAAACCAAGCAAGCCCTGATCTCTCCTTAAATCCTAGGTTGAGTATATACGATTCTTTTCCCCAGACGTGTTTTAGGTCTCTTTGTAAACACAGTGAGCGTTTTCCTGTACATTCGGCGAAAGTATCTTGTTGGTTTATATCTAAGTACCTCCTCCTTATTTTTCTCCACACGTTCTTGCGATTTTCAGTCCCTTTTTCCCATATCCAGCCCATCCCAATCTTTTGGAGTTCTCTCCTAACCTCGTCTGCCCAAAATTTAACATCTATATTTTTAATTTGGTGGTCGTAACAAATTGCTCTAAGCATTGTTTGTTCACCTTAGATTACTCGCAACCAGTATTTGAGTACACGAATTTTACAGTTCATGTCGTCCTGGAATGACCCGAATTCATATAAAATTCCACAGTTATAAACGGCATTACTAATTCCTGTAATATATTTTAGAAAATGCGTATATACCTTATTTAGTACTTCCGTTCTTTGGAAACCCCAAATCTCACTACCATAGTGCATTACTGGCCTGACCATCGCTCCATACATTTTTTCTAATGTGCTGACTGGAATATCAGGCACTCGACCCAGAATACCGAGTACACTGTTAAGTTGTCCCCTCCCTTTAAATAATGCTATATCAATATGTTTTTTTCCACTTCCCGTTCATGTTCAACGTCGTACCAAGATATTCAAAATGTTTCACGTTTTGAAGTACTTGATCTCTGTATTTCCATTCCTCTGCTCTACCATAAACCGTCCCATTTTTAAAGGTCATTGTTTTTGTCTTACTAACGTTTACAGTCAATCCCCAATTCCTACAGTATATTTCCAGTAGGTCAAGACCTCTTTGCAATCCCTTGATTGTCTTGGAACAGATAATTAAATCATCTGCATACAACAGGACTGGGACTTTAACATTTCTTATCTCCGGAGCCTCATACATGAAACATGTTATACATTATATTGTAATATACCTGTAACACGGTTATATACTATATTGTCCAAGCAAATATCTAGTGAACTTTTTTTAACTGTTTTTGAGTTGGGCAGTCCTTGATATACGAGGGCAGGGAATTCCAGAGTCGGGTGGCTAAAACGAGGAAGGATGAGGAACAGTGTTCGATGTAAAGGAACAGATAGAGTTAAATTTTCTATTTATTCAGATTTCAAATATTTGTGTTTTTCCCCCTAAATTATTTCGGTATATAATTAACATTATTATACTCGGGGTTTCATTACCGCGCTGCATAATCTCTCCGTATATCCGTATCCTGAGCTAGTATTTCTAATCATTCTCCACAAATCATGATTAATATTATTTTCACATATAATTTATTCCCTCTCTACTCGGCGCTCTCTCTGTATTTCTTACAATAAATCATCGTTTCAATCTTTCATTCCCCATTCGTACCAATTGTTTAACTTGGATGAGACTAGGGCATAAGGCCTTGGTATATAAAACATTATAATTTTCATTTATATAAAGATTAGCTCTGAAAGGAAAATGTGCAATAAGAACAAAAATAGTGATAAACATTATAGACCAAGTTCAGAATTTTAATTATTTGGGTTGTCATTTAGGCAATGACAGAAATTTGGATAAACACGCTAAAATACAACGATTCAATTATCTATGTGGCACAATTAAACGCACTTTATTGAATAAGACTAGAAAAAGAAACTATTTTGAAGTTTTACAAAGTATTGGCAGTTCCATCTCTTATCTATGGATGTGAAACCTGGACATTAACAAAGGCAGATAGTAAACAAATAGAGGCTGTTGAAATGAAGATGTTGAGAGCAATAGCAGGATACCAAAGGACCCATAAAAAGAAAAACGAAGGTATAAGAACAGACCTTAATATATTTAATCTCTGTGAAAGAATAACATATTACCAAAATGCTTATCTTCAGCACGTATTACGAATGAATGAACAGCGCATACCAAGAAGAATGTATAATTATAAACCAAAAGGGAGATGAACGTTGGGAATACCATTGAAGAGATGGAAGGGCCAATTCGACCTATAATGAGATCGGAACAGGCCATTGGGCCTAATCCTTGTTGTTGATGATGATGATGATGATGATATAAAAATTTTGAATGTCTACACATCTTTTTATGTCTAAAGTTTTATTTTCCTTCTCCACTCGTCTGTATCCAACCACTCCATGCCTTCTAGTTCTCTTGTTCTCATTCCACTTCTTATTTCTTGCATCGGCGAGTTTCGAAGTCTTCCTTCCTTTCTTATTCCAGGTGGACACCATTTCATTTTCTTAGGAACCTATCTTCTTTCATTATAATAAAAAATTGTAAAATTTTGTATCTTGTATGCAGTCTCCTCAACTGTTAAAATGATTAAAACATGGTAGGCCTTTCGGGACCAGTTCCATCCTCAGCATAAGGTTGTTCATTACTTTCCATCTACTATACATGTACTGACTAGTTTATGATGATGTTTTAATTATTATTTAACAGGTGAGGGGACTGCATACAGGATACATCTATCTATATATCCAAGGGCAGGTCTTTCACTGTAATCATAACATTTTCATGCTATGCTTTGCAGCTTTACGAGAGAATTTTATAATTATACTATTCTCATAAACATCTCAACAGAAATTTGCCATGAAATCTAATAATAAGGCCTTAACTCAAACAGATAAAATAATTAGCAATAGAGATGGATTACTAGAGAAGATCAACTGCGAAGTCCAGACTAGAAAAAATTGAAAACGTTGAAATTAGGAAAATTGTGAAAGTTGATAGAAATGTGTTACAGACAATTGAAGAGAGACGATTAAAATAATTTTGAAATCTCAAGAGGATGACATCAGATAGAATCCGTAAGAAGATCTTGGTGAGGAGAATCGATGGAAAAAGATGGAAGAGAAGACCTGAAGACGGTGTGAGAAGAAGTATGAGTGTACTGGGAGGTACAACTGGAGAAGGAGAATTTCTTGAGGGTGACGGAAAACCATTGTATTATGGTTAAATTCCGAAATAAAAAAACATATGTCTAACTAACATAGGAACAAACGTAATAATTGTTGCATATATATTGGCATTGCCCAATTTTAATGGGACACTTATATTTATATACAGATTTTTCAATGTTTGCACATCTTTCTGTGCCTAAAGTTTTGTTTTCATTCTCCATTCGTCACTATCCATCCGCCCCATGTCCTCCAGTCTTGTTGTTCTCATTCCAATTCTTATTTCTCACATCCATGAATTTTTAGGTCTTCCTTTCTTTCTTCTTGTACGTGGAAACAATTCCAATGTTTTTTCTGGCTTCCCTTTCTTCTTGCATTCGTTGTACATGCCCATACCAATTTAAATTGCTTATATCTTGAATAATATACTATTGGATACTTAATATTAATTATTTCTCATGTGACTTTATTTTTTTTTTCAATTTTCAACATTGGTGCTCTCCTCAAGAGATCCATTTCCATCAATATAAATTTTAGTTCTAACTAAGTTTTTGTTGCTACATAGTATATATTTAGTGAATGGACCTCTTGTTTGAGACAGGAGGTTAGTAATTTGGACCCCAGAAGGAAAGTTCAGTAGCCATTGTTCTCTAATGTAAATCACGTTAATTTTAGACCCTCGGTGGAGTGTAGTCATTTATGTTTCACGTGGATGTTGGATGTTCGCCTGCTTAATGAAGGCATGTACAAATCCTTTACATTCGCAATGGTAAGCAAATGAAGATCCCCTTTACGTAATTATCATTCCAAGTCTTAATGAACGTCTCTATATACAAACTGCAGTTTTAACGAGCACAAATATATTTTCTTGTAGATAAAGTTGTAATTTAATTTATTGAAACTCCAGTTTAACATACCTACTAATTAATTTAACACTTGTGTTTTTTAATTACTATATTATTTAAAGAAGTTTGCGCGATAGCGTGTTTTGTCGTACTTACAGCAATGGCGACCATGATCAAAGTTCAAATCCTACATTTCGGGGTTGCCGACCTAAATAACTATACTATAATAAAAAAAACTATACTGTAATTTTACATATTACAAACACGCGTAAAAATAAAAATAAATCAAAGGGAACCTATATTTATAACAGGAGGAGTTAGACAAGGTTGTCCACTATCAACCACTCTTTTTAACATTTATTTTGACGACATGATAAGATCATGGAAGCAGATGATGACTGGGGGAATTAACTTAGGAAATATAGTAATAAAAACAGTAGCATTTGCAGATGACCAGATTTTAATAGCAAAAACACAGGACGAACTACAAAGAATGCTATATAAACTAAATGTCTGAATGTAGTCTTGGTGGAAAGGCCCTGCGGCTAGCCAAATTAATGACAAGCGGTGAGCAATTCCTTTTGACTCTCCAGGATGTCCTAGAAAGGAGAGCCCCGGGTTCCTGCTTAAGCATTAGCCCCGGTGTAAATTAGAAAATGAATAAGTACCGATATTTGATAATAAATTAAAACGAAAACCATCATTCTAACCTGCATGGTAGCGACGATGTGCTCCGACTAGTATATGAATTCGTAATTTTTGAATATGGCGCTTGTGGCCGTCAGCCAATCAGAGGCTGGTGATTTTTTGAAGCTTGATTTTTTGTATTAATTTATTAGGATATCATGTTCGAGTGATATCCATGGTGTTCTTAATGCTTGTTTAAATCTAATACCGAGATATTATTAGTTTAATTTAATTTAAAATATATTATTGTCACGAATTTGTATTAGCCATTCGCGTGGCTGTCTGGGGATGCCACGCCCCTTTTTTGAAAATGTGTTATTTTGGACGATTCGAAATATATATTGATGTGATTTCGATTCTGTGATATATTATGTGGTCCATGAATGCATTTGACATGTTTTCAATTAAGTTTGATTATTTAAAGTGCCTAAAACGCAGTCGTGTCTCTGAGCCAATCCGGAGGCTGTGTGATATTGCCACGCCTATTTTCGCGGTTTCTCGCGAGTTTGTACATTAGCAGCCCAAAGTCGATCCAGAGAAGTTGTGCACCCTATGATGGAATATAGAAGTCCGAAAAAAACCAGCGCCAAGTCGAAATAAGTAGATTTTTAAAAAATTCCTTGCAAACCACTTACACATCCCACAATTATATTTCTAATATAAACTAAATGAAATAACAAAAAATACAACATGGAAATATCATCAGAAAAATAAAAAACAATGGCCTTCAAGGGCGCTCATCCAGTTCGGACTAAGATAATAAGATAATATTAGAAAATAAACCAATAGAACAAGTGGTAAGATATAACTTCCTAGGTTGCGAAATATCATACACAGCGGAAACAGATATAAATAACAAACTAAATAAGTTTAATTATATAACAGGAACACTAAAAAGAACTTTGAAAAATAAAGCCAGGAAAGACTCTACAATGAAATTATACAAGAGAATGGTAGTGCTTATTATTACTTATGGATCCGAAACATGGACAACAACTAAAAGTAGAGGCCGCTCATCCAGTTCGGACTAAGATAATAAGATAATATTAGAAAATAAACCAATAGAACAAGTGGTAAGATATAACTTCCTAGGTTACGAAATATCATACACAGCGGAAACAGATATAAATAACAAACTAAATAAGTTTAATTATATAACAGGAACACTAAAAAGAACTTTGAAAAATAAAGCCAGGAAAGACTCTACAATGAAATTATACAAGAGAATGGTAGTGCCTATTATTACTTATGGATCCGAAACATGGACAACAACTAAAAGTAGAGGAATTAAACACAACAATAGTGAAATACAGAACAAACTGGAAAGAACACTTAGCAAGGATGATTGAGAATAGAATACCAAAAGCAGCATACAGCTATTCATCACGAGGAAGAAGAAGTTTGGGAAGACCAAAGAAAAGATGGAAACAACAGCAATTTGCAGCCGGAACAGGCTAGTAAATAAGCCTAAACCGTGATGAAGAAGAAGAAGACGAAGACAAACACGCGTGTGGGAAGTAAAACCACTGCCCTCTATGTATACTATGTACAATTATATACAAAAAAAATATCCAAAAGGTGGCGTTAATACACATTACACGAAACAAATCACTGCATTTTAAATGAACTGAACTTTAATTAAAACAATATGAAACAATAAATACATAGGCCTACTTCCGACCATTATAACCCTAAATTGGTATTATGGCCTCCTGTTGTTTCAAATAATAAACATTACCCACAATGTTAACGTTAGTCAATTATTTATCATCATCATCATAGTACATTCGCGAATTTAGGCCATTTGTTGACCTGTTTCGTCCTCAAGAGAAACACCATCCAAAAGTATTCTGAGTGGACGTCCTGGTCTTCTTCTTCCTGCAGGTTGATATCTTAACATTTGTTTGGGTATCCTTTGATCATCCATTCGATGAACATGTCGCATCCATCTTGACTTATAATCAGAAATTTTGTTTTCTAAAGGTTCCATGTGTAATTCTTCTAATATCTCTTCATTTTTTTTTTGTGATCTAGTAGTGTGTATCCTGCAGTCCTCCGAAGGTATCTCATTTCAGCAGATCTAAGTCTCTGTATATCCTTTTGTTTCAATTATTTATAATGAACGCAAATATTTTCAACAAACAAGTTATTATTTTACTTTATTTATTATTTTGAAAACATCATCGCGCAAAAAATAATGTATAACGCACGTTTGTGAAGTATTTTACAGAATCTCGGAAATTAAAAACCTGGCTATCGCTCGGTTTTTAAATATTTTCCTCGCTTTTGTAAAAACCACTTCCCAACCTCGCATCGTAATATACTATTATTCCACGTTATTGGCGTAGACCTATCTCTAATTAATTGAGGTTGCAACCATGAAACGTTTTCATTTCCGTTAACTAGTAAAGTTGTACAACTAGAAATGGGAGTTAGTCTGAAGTGAAGTGGTACAGTCTTCGATGTTTGGTAATGAAACTCACAAAGAAACTGTCAACCGTTGCATGTCGAAACCTACCTTGAAATTTCTCTCAGAGAAGCGTTGTGATGTACCAAGGCTGTGTCAAGATAATTATGTGTCTTTTTTAACTGCAAGGCCTAGAAATTAAAACCAGAATCCAGTAATGGCAATTCACTATGCGAAGCAGATGGTCTCCTCCCTGCATGAGTAAAACAGAGTGTAGTGGCGTGCGGGGCAGGTTCTCAGGATTGATGTGTGGCGAGACGCGCCATGATAGCAGGGTGTCAAGGTTATCCATTTCACCAAATCAGAAGTTTTATTACTTCCTGTAGTTTAAATTAGAGTTTTGGCGCTGGATTTTAATGCCTTCCAGTTAAAAGGCACATTTTTTTTTTTTTTTGACACGGCCTTGGTACGTGACAACGCTTCTCTGGGAGAAATTTCAAGATAGGTTTCGGCGTTCAATGGTTGACAGTTCCCTTGTCAGTATATCATCATCACCATCATCAACAATCACGGATGTAGCCCATGTGTGTCATAGAATCTCATTCAAAAAGTTGAATCCATATTTTTTTTCGGTCTAACCAACATTCCTATCTCATTTTGTTTTGTAATTAAGTATAATTTTTGTTATGCCCTCATCTTTCATTCTGTGAACATGTTCTTTCCAGTTTTTTCTAGATTATTTTATTTTATCTAAAAGTTTAACAAAATTCAGCTCATTCCCAATATCTTCACTTTTTCTTTTATCTAGAAGTTTCTAGCCTACACTTCTCAGAAATCTCATTTCAGCTGCTTCTATGATCTCTTCTCTTTTAGTTAACTCTAACTAACTCACTGTCACTATCGAACCCGGAGGTTCATGGCCGCGCGGACATAAGCTCTCCATACATCCCTATCCTGAGCTAATGTTTTCCAATCATCTACTTCCCTAAAATCATAGTTAATGTTATTCTCCCACCTCATCCTTTGTCTACCAACTGGGCGTTTTCCTCTGGTTTTCCTACAAGAAGCTTCCATGCACCTCTTTCATTCCCCATTCGTGCCACATGCCCTGTCCATCATAGTCTGCGAGACTTAACTGTTCTCATATATCTGGATTCCTATAAATACCATGTAGTTCACTGTTAAGTAGTCTTCTCCATTCACCTGTATGTTCATCTCTCTTTGGTCCAAAAAAATTTCTTAAGAACTTTATTCTCAAATACTCGTAATCTCCTTTCCTCCCTTAAGTAAGAGTCCATGTTTCACATCCATATAATATAACTTGTAGAACAATAGTTTTATATATTTTCAGTTTAACGATTTTTGAAAGGAGTTGGGACGTCAAGAGTCTCTGTAATGCATAATAACACGCATTTCCAGAATTGAGCCTATGTTTAATTTCTTTGTGCATCTATAACCAACATTATAGGTTATTAATTTACTTTTTAGTAAACAACTCAGTAAAATATTTGTATAAAAACACGATTATTGAACACACAACTATCAAATGTATAGAAGGGGTACAAGCAGCTATGAATATCAGAGGATTGGAAAAAGATCAAAGGATGGACAGGGAGGAATGACGTTTGGTTTCCGGAAGACGGCGGCAGCTGCCATGATACCGGATGATTATTATTATTTTGTTAAATAGTGGAAAAACTCATTTCTGATGGCAGTTTGTTTAAAAGTATCGGATCGCAGTGAAAACAAATCGTACATAACAATGGTGACAAGTCGCATCCCTGTTTTACACCCTTAACTGCCTTTGTATTTTCTGAAACTTGGTTCCTCCCATATTTAACACAGAATTCCACTTTTTTTTATAAACTCTCATTAGCGCCCTAATCATAGTTCCCGAAACTCCTAGTTGCCACAATATCTGCCATAGAGCATTGCAAATCGTACATAACCATAAGTAATTACCTCTTTGGATATTGTTGTATGATTTTAATTTATTAAAAATATTAAGCTGAAATAAATTATACAAATGTATGTTATAGGGTACATTGCTAATTTAACGGTTAATTAGATTCTATGGTATATATTGCGAAGAACAAAAGATGGCGTTGAATACGTTAATTTTTCTGGTTACAGGTAAACCATTACTTCTAATAGTCGAATTTCGCTGATTTTTGGAGAATATCTTCCTCGGTTTATTACAATAGCATATACTGAATTCCGTTGTGAAACATTAAAAGTTGCAACCGCTAGAGCGATCTTTAAGTTTTCGTTTCAGGTGAACTCCTACACCTAAGATCAGATGTTTCTGGTTAACTTGCTTTTCAAATGCTATACGGCAAGTTTGGTTTCGATGAAACAGAAATTGCGGCCGCAATACGAACAAGAACTTTGTTTTTTTTTATTCGATTGCTATACGCCAAGTCTAATTTTGATGAAACAGAAATTGCGAACGCTAGAGTATTAACGAACACACCCATATATATATATATATATATACATCGTCCACCACTGTCGTCTCGAGGTAGCTTGCTGCCTTGTCACGCAGCGAGCCCGGTTCGATTCCTGGTCGGGACAGGCTTCTGGGTGAGGTATTTTCGGGGTTTTTATTCACCTGTAGGACAAATGTCAGGAAACGTAGGGCCGAATGGTCCCCGAAAATCACCCGACCATCATCATCATCCTTATCATTATCATCATCATCCTTCACCGGTGTGGAAAACAACGGGAAGCTACCACACCTATAATTTCTTAGTAAAGAGCTGCTATCATAACATGAAAATGCTATGATTGCAATGAAAGACCTGGCCTCGGGCAGAATTACTATGGATGGATATATACATCTAAAAAGATTCTCTTCATAATTCAATCCCGAAATCGTCTCAAGATCATTCTTCATACAGCCCTTAAAAGCATTTTAGCCCAAATTTAGTGACGTATGTTCTACTAACTGGCATAAGTGACGGATTGTCGGGCAATCTGCAGTGTACTCATATATGTGTACCAGATTCATATTTAATGTCCGAAAATATTATCACATTTCTCCACAAATTGTCATGGCTCCACCCTAAAAACAGAAGAAAATTACACTGTTTAGTTCTATTATTTAAGATCCTACATACCTCGACTACCAATGATGTAGCCTCTCCTTTCCAGTATTTATCCTCCAACCATAATTTAAACACACGATCACGACATAATCCCTTGCTTAATATACTGCAACGTAGGACTATCACTCACATCATGTACTATGTCCATTTCTCACACTGGAATTCTTTACCACAGGAAATCAGGGGCTGCCGAACGTTAGAACCATTTAAAATAAATCTAAATTTGTATGCATTATAATTTTGCTTCATCTTTACCTCGTGTAATGTACAATTGACCATGTATTAAACTATTCAACATATTGAATGTTACTCAATTTATCTCTAATGAATTAGTTCTTAACCTTCATTTAACCTCTTTAATAATTTTAAGTTCTTAAAAATAAGATAGAGAATACTCTATAACAATAAATTTACTTTCTCAAAGTTTTAAGAAATTTTACTATTATCTGAGTTTCCCGTTTAATTTATTATATGACTGAGTTATTATTATTATTATTATTATTATTACTATTATTATTATTATTACTATTATTATTATTATGATTACTATTGTTATGATTATATTATTATTATTATCATCATTATTATTATTATTATTATTATTATTATTATTATTATATTTATCGTATAAATATCGTCGTATGTAGAAGTAATTTGAATTATAATTTTTAATGTATCTTTAAACCATTATAATTAGTATACTGTATATATATATATATATAATATATATATATATATATATATATATATATATCCATCCATCCATAGTAATTCTGCCCGAAGGCAGGTCCATCACTGCAATCATAGCATTTTCATGCTATTCTTGCAGCTTTAATAGGGAATTATAGTGTGGTAGCTTCCCTTTGCTTTCCCCACTGGTGAAGGATGATGGTGATGATAATGATAAGGATGATGATGATGATGGCCATATGATTTCGGGGACCGTTTGGGCCTTAAAGTTTTCCTGACATTTGTCTTACAGGTGAGGAAAAAACCCAATAAAAACCTCACCCAGAAAAACTGCCCCGACCTGGGATCGAACCCGGGCCCGCTGCGTGACAAGGCAGCACGCTACCTTGAGACCACAGCGGTGAGACTTTATATATATATATATATATATAATTTATACCACCAGCCTCATGGGATAGTGGTCAGCCTTTCTGACTACAGTTCTTGAGGTGCCGGGTTCGATTCCCGGTCAACCCATAGGAATTTTTCCTGTGGTTGCCCATGGTCTGGATTTTAGGTTAAATTTAGTTAAGGACTCTCCTGGCGCTTCACTATCATTAATCACCCATCGCATAATCGGGGTAACATAACTCCGCCTTCCAGGTGCCCCAACATAAGAAATGGATTATAATTCCGCCAATCCCGGGGATGAAAGCCAGAAATGTCATAAAAGACAACCTGGTGGCATTGGACACACACACACACACACACACTTATATATATATATATATATATATATATATATATAATAATGTTTTCTTTATCCTGGCACAGTTAAGGCTATAAGGCTTTTTTTTCCACTCAACCAGCACAAATAGGCCAATAGAAACATATTTCTACAGTATAAATTATATATATATATATATATATATATATATATATATATATAGAAACATATTTCTACAGTATAAATTATATAAATTATATATATATATATATATATATATATATATATATATATATATAATTTATATAATTTATACTGTAGAAATATTTTTCTATTGGCCTATTTGTGCTGGTTGAGTGAAAAAAAAGCCTTATAGCCTTAACTGTGCCAGGATAAAGAAAACATTATTATTATTATTATTATTATTATTATTATTATTATTATTATTATTATTATTATTATTATTATATTATTATTTTAATATTATTATTATTATTATTATTATTATCATTTAATAATTAAATTATACAAGACAATGGCAGTGCCTATTATTACTTATGGATCCGAAACATGGCCAGTGACAACACAACAATTTGCCAGAATACAAGCTGCTGAAATGAAATTCCTCAGAGTAATAGCGGGATATCAAAGAACACACAAAAAACATAACACAAAAAATAAGACAGCAACTAAAAGTAGAGGAATTAAACACAACAATAATGAAATACAGAACAAACAGGAAAGATCACTTGGCAAGGATGACTGAGAATAGAATACCATAAGCAGCATACAACTATTCACCACGAGGAAGAAGAAGTTTGGGAAGACCAAAGAAAAGATGGAAGCAGCAGCAATTTGGAGCCGGAACAGGCTAGTAAATAAGCCTAAACCGTGATGAAGAAGAAGAAGAAGAAGATTATAATCATAGTAATTTTTGGTGTCTACTAGGTAGGATAGTCTGTAACATTTTTTTATATATTTTCATTTAACAACCTCAGTAGCTTCATTCGTTCGGAATTCGCTAGAAGTCACGCGGTGTTTGTTTTAGGCTGTGAAGTTTATACAAATGATACCTCATTAGTAAGGCTAGGATTTTTATGTAGTAAAAGATAAGATTGCAATACGGATAGTATATACTATTCGATTGTTTGTGTGTGAAACCAAAACAATAGACAGTCAGAAGTCTAACTCTCATTATTTTATCCAACTGTTTGTGTGTGTGAAAAAAAAATAAAATATAGTCATAAGTAATCTTCTCGTTATACTTACTATGTTGCAATCTTAACTTTTATCACATAAAAATCCTAGCCCTACTCATTAGAGTCATTACTGTAGCTACATCATTTCATTCACACTAATGACAGGAAGAACTCCCCTCTTGTCTCGCTTGTCTCATATCGGATGTTTTCGCTTGCTTTTCAGTTGAAGAGTTATTAAACTTACACCATTTTCCTCACAGACAGTGAGAAGTTAAAAAAAATGTAGAGAAGTAAAAAAATAACTCGTAATCAAAATAATTTTATTTACCTGACACCTTTCTGTGTTAATTAAGAATACATTGCTCTTTATATATATATATATATTTTGTTAACCCATGTTTTTCCCTTTACAGAGATTTAGGCGTTCTCCCCCTACAGGGAAGAATTTGAACCATACTAATTTAGTTACACTTATTTTCGTATAGATGTCATTTTGAGTGGTCCGTGGTCAGCGTTCCGTCTCATACTGACATCTAGGAAAGCAAGGTAGTACTAGGACGGGAAAATTCGGTAAATTTTGTTTAGAGGCCTTTTCATTCAGGCTTAAGGATTTTTTACGAGCCTGAAAATCTTCAGACTCGGGACCCACGACTTAAAGTCCCTCCCGGAGGACTTGCTCCTTGGATTTTTCCGTCCTAAAAATCCATCGACCCCGGCCGGGTTTGAACTCGCGACCCTCGGGACCAGAGGCAAGGAGCATAACCACTAGTCCACCGCGGCCGATATATTTCACTTAGAGATAAATTATACAATGGAAATGAAAAAATGACAAATGAGGGAAATTTAAAGAAGTGGCTGAATTCAAATACCTAGGAACAATAACACTGGACAACACTGAAATTTGCATCTGGCAGAAATTAATTTCTAACGTATTTTTATGTCCTGATTTCTAAACTGAAACCCCTTTTGCGTTATCACCTACCGTTTTGAAGTAATCACCGATTTATAATTATACTAGTGGCCCGATCGAACGCATAGTAGCGGGCTATTGTATACATAATCTATTGTATTGCGGTTACCTCATCCTCAAACCCTCGTTCGTGAAGAAGGAGCATATGATAACACATCATTACATTATTACTGTGAAAGAAACGTTTGTAGCCTATTGGGTGGTCTGTTTCAATGTATGAGCTCTATAAATGACATGGCCGATTGCATGGTATCAGTATCAGGTTATATGTTTACACAATTTATTTTATTGCGGTATCTTAACCTCCCCACTTTTATTGTTGAAGCAGAGCGCAAAAGCAGTGATTTAAAAATATATTTCATCTTCTAAGGGATCTCAATTTAACAAAAGTCAGTCGGAACCATTAAGCTCTCGGTTGCAGAACTGGTACTTGCTTGAGCCCAATGTCAAAATAACAACTTATAAGAAACATGAACAATCTTTGAATGAATTTGTCTATTGTAATGATGTTGATGGACTAATGCAACAATTGAGAGGTAAGATTTGCAATCCACAAGAATGGCGCATTTTCATTGATTCTTCAAAGTTAAGTTTAAAGGCCGTGTTGTTATATAATGGTAAAGTTTACCCTCCTGTGCCTATAGCTATTGCTCATACTATTCATATGAAAGAAACATACGAGAATATGAATTTACTTTTAAAAACTGTTAACTACACAAAAGATGAATGCAAAATACGTGGAGATCTTAAAGTCATAGGGTTACACCTTGCAATGCAGAGTGATTTCACCAAGTTTTGTTGTTTTTTATGCGAGTGGGGCAGTCGAGCTAAACAAAGACATCATGAAGTAAGTAGTGTTCTAAGGGATGCTTTGCTACAAGGGAACAAGAGTATTAAACAGCAGCCATTAGTTAAGAAAGAAAACATATTGCTGCCTAGCTTAATGTCACTCAATATAGGAACGACTGGAAAGAACATATTGATAGAATGCCAGAAGGAAGATTTCCAAAATTATTGCAAAATTATAAACCGCACGGAAGGAGAAATGTTTGACGCCCACACAGAAAATGGTCTGAACAATTTTAACAATTCTAGCTTTCGTGAAACCGGAACGAGCCAACAGGCTTAATCCCTGGATGATGATGATGATGATGATGATTATGTCACTCAAGTTGAATACTCAAAAGTAACGCAAATGATCACTTCACTGATTCACCTTAATAATAACAATAATATTTTTTTTTATTTATATATAGACTAGCCAATAGCCGGTTTGCCCTGCTACACCTAAACGAATTAAATATGTTTTTATGATTATTTAAATAAGTAAAAAGAAAAATAATTATAAATTTATATCGTAATTATCAGTTTAGCGATTGTTTGGTCGGGTTAAAAGTACAGTGGCAGGTTTACGTGTAGTTCGATCGTTTTAGAAGTAGATTCATCAGTTTAAGGATTATTTTATCGTTTTAGAGGTAGCTTGATCGGTTTACGGGTAGTTTCTCATTTTAAAGGTAGTTTAATCTTTGTTGAGGTAGTTCGAATGGCTACTGTTAATTTGGCCGTTATAGAGGAAATTTTATCGATTTAGGGGTAGTTTGGTCGGATAGGTTGGACTTTTTAGATTATGTTCTTGGGTTAAGTTAGGTATCGGTTAGGACAGGTATCCGCCAGGCATTGGTCAGGTTAGGTTCGGTTAGGTTAGGACAGGATAGGATAGGTTAGGTTTGGATATGTTAGGTTAGGTTTATTTAGGTTCGGTTCGTCCACCGCTGTGGTCTCGAGGTAGCGTGCTGCCTTGTCACGCAGCGGGCCCGGGTTCGATCCCCGGTCGGGGCAGTTTTTCTGGGTGAGGTTTTAATCGAGGTTTTTCCTTACCTGTAAGACAAATGTCAGGAAAACTTTTAGGCCCAAACGGTCCCCGAAATCATATGGCCATCATCATCATCACCATCATCATCCTTCACCGGTGTGGAAAGCAACGGGAGGCTACCACACCTACAATTCCGTAGTAAAGCTGCAAGCATAGAAGGACCTGCTTTCGGGCAGAATTACTATGGATGGAGATTCGGTTCGGTTAGGTCAGGGTTACGTCAGAGTTAGGATAGTGTTATGTCCGGGTTAGGTCAGGTTTAGGTCAGTTTTAGTTCCGGGTTAGGTCCGGATTTGGGTTCTAGTTCGGATTCGGGTCAGTTTGGGTTCGGGTTCGGTTTGGGTTTCAGTTTTGAGTTAAGTTTTTCTTTCAGTATTGGTTTTAGGTATTTGGTTTTTTGTTTTAAATTCGGGTTTTGATTCGGATTTTGATTTCGGGTTTGACTTCGGGTTTGGATTCAGGTTATGTTCAGGTTAGGCACGGTTGGGTTAGGTTTGGTTTAGGTTCGGGTTAGTTTCTTATTTGGTTCAGTTTAGAGTCAGTGTAGTCTCAGTGTAGGTTCAGTTTAGGTTCGGTTTATGTTCGTTTTAGGTTAGGTTTAGGTTCGGTTAAATTCGGTTAGGAACAATTTTGGTTGAGGTTAGGTTAAGGTTAGGTTCAGTTTTGGTTAGGTTAGGCTCGATTAGGTTAGGTTTAGGTTCGGGTTAAATTTGTGTTATGTTCGGTTTAGGGCCTGTGTAGGTTCAGTGGAGGTGCAGTTTAGATTCAGTTTAGGTTCGGTTTAGGTTCGTTTTAGGTTCTGTTTAGATTCGGTTAGGATCAATTTAGGTTGAGACTAGGTTAAGGTTAAGTTCATGTTAGGTTTAGGTTATGTTCAGGTTATTAGGTTAGGTAACGTTAGGTTCGGACAGAGTAAGTCATGTTCGGTCAGGTTGGTTCAGTATATATCAGTATAGGTCAGGTCAGGTCATTTAACATTTGAATTGGCAAGACACGAACATCTTATGTAATTTATTTAAATGTGGCGGACCGCAGTAAGAACGAATATTGTATCATGTGTATATATATTGTATATTGTGTCGTTTTTAAAAGGCGGAGGAGTTGAATATCACATCTCTCTTATAGCCTTTGTTCATCCCGGGATTCTCCTGAACATTTTGCAAAAAAGTCCCATCACAATCGGATCAACGGTATGGCAGCGCATAAAATATGAACAAACAAACATTTATTTTTAGTCCACCGCTGTGGTCTCGAGGTAGCGTGCTGCCTTGTCACGCAGCGGGCCCGGGTTCGATCCCCGGTCGGGACAGTTTTTCTGGGTGAGGTTTTTATCGGGGTTTTTCCTCACCTATAAGACATATGTCAGTAAAACTTTAAGGCCCAAACGGTCCCCCGAAATCATATGGCCTTCGCAATCATCATCATTTATAGTCATCTTAGATTAAGCTTAGGATTAAGGATTCTCGTGGCGCACCACTATCATCATCACCACCCATCATATCATCGGGGCAACGTAACCCCGCCTTCCAGGCGCCCCTACCTCAGAAGTGGGTTACAAATACGCCATGCCAGGAGAGAACACCAGGAATGTCGAAAGACAACCTGGGACATTTGAAAAAAAAAGTTTATTTTTATTTACTAGATAAAACAATAGAAAAACAATGAGAAGAAATTATTTACATTTGCATCAAATAGTAGTAGAGTAGTAGAGTTTTATATAATTTTGTTTTCTTTGCGGTCCGAAATATATAAATAATTGGCAGGATGAATTATTGTTTCGCCAATTTAAAGTTAGGATAAATTTAGTCTAGATAGGATCCTTAATTGAAGAAGACTGATGGTTTTTTTTGAATTGACACTTATTATCAGCAAGTCCCAAACAGTAAAATTGACATTACTTCAATAACTGAAAAAATATGGACTCATGTTTAAATGGACTATATAAACATAATAATATCCAGGAAGACATGAATGAAAGAATACAAAATACTGAGAAATGGTATTTTTCAATAAATAAAGTATTTAAATTCAAAATATCCGACACTCGAAACAAAAACCAGATTGTATAAAACCCTAGCTAACACTCGGTGTTCGCTGCTGCGCCGAAAAAAAAAAAAAGAAAATTAATGTGTTATGTTTAAATGAATTAGTGAAAGGAAAAAATAATTATAAATATATATCATAGTTATTTTTAGATACCCGTGCTGATTAACTGGCGATGCTCGGGAATCTACTTGTCCATATCTTCTTGTCATAAATGAGGTGAAAGACGAAAATTAATTTGTTTTTATGTTTAGTTGAACAAGTAAAAGGAAACATTTATAACGTAATTATTTTTAGATACCCCAAGCAGATTACCCGGCGTTACCGGGAATCTACTTATACCCAATCCGCTTGGCTTAAATGAGCTGAAAAGACGAATATTAAGGTGTTTTTCTGTTTAGTTGAATAAGTGTAAGGCAAAATTAATATCGTAATTATTTTTGATACCCCGTGCTGTTTACCCGGCATTGCCCGGGAATCTTTATCCCGATCATCTTGGAATAAATGAGCTGAAATACGAAAATTAATGTGTTTTTTTTTTATATTTAGTTGAATAAGTAGAGCGTACAATGTATTTAGTAATTATTTTAAGATACCTCTTACTGATTACAGGGCATTGCCCGGGAATCGACTTATCCCGATCTTCTTGGCATAAATGAGCTGAAATACGAAAAGTAAAGTGTTTTTATGTATAGTTGAATAAGTGAATGTAAAAGTTTATATCGTAATTATTTTATATACCCCGTGTTGATTACCCGGAGTTGCCCAGGAACCTACTTACCTCGATCTTCTTAGCATAAATGAGCTGAAAGGCGAAAATGAATGTGTTTTTATTTCTATGTAAAGAGAAAAAATTATATCATAATTATTTGTAGATCCTCCTGCTGATTATCCGACGTTGCCCGGAAATCTATTTATCCCGATCTTCTTGGCATAAATGAGCTGAGAGAAAAAAATCGTTATTGTGAGTTATCCGTAAAAGAATACCCGCTGTTCGCTGCTACATTTGTCCAGGAATCTACTTACCTCAATCTTCTTGGCGTCAATAAAAGACAAAAATGGTTCTTGTTAGTTTTCCGTAAAAGATAAACATATGTTTACGCGGACTTTTTTGTAGAGTTTTTTTAGATGTTCAATTCTGTGTACATTAATTTTGTATATTTGTTTTGGTTTTGGCAGCGTAAGCCATTTAAGCGTCCAAAAAGCGACTTGTTTCACGTTTTTCACTACAAAGGGTGATTTTTAAGGGTGTAGTAGTTGAGTATCACAACTGTCTTATATAAGTTCATCCCGGGAATCTCCCTGAGCATTTTGCAAAAGGCTTCATCACAATCGAATGAACGATGTGGCAGAGCATAAAATACGAACTATCAAACAAACATTCATTTTTCATATATTAGATTTTCAGTGTTTGCACATCTTTCTGTGACTAAAGATTTATTTTCTTTCTCCATTCACTCGTCTCTATCCATGTCCAACCGTCCAGGCTTCTCATTCCAGTTCATATTAAATTCTTTCTTCTTGCATTTCAGTGTTTTTCCGGGTTACATTTCTTCTTACATTCGTCGTATGTGCCCACACAAATTTAGGTGCTTATATCTTACATAATATAGGCCTACTATTGAATACTTAATATTTTTATCGTATGACTTTATTTCTTTTTTTTTTACAAATTTGCTCTCCTCAAGAAATCCAATTTCATTTTTTTTTTCCTCTAAGTTTTTGTTGAATTTCCGTACTTTTCACTATTCAATTACATTTTTTGTAGCTTGATCTTCCTTGGTTACATGTCTATTCCATAGGACATCATTTATCATTGCTGTTATTGCTCTACATTTATTTATTCTGTTCTTAATTTCACTTTTTTCTATCCTCTCTACGTAATTTTACCCCCCAAATAATCAAATTCTGCACATAATAATAATAATAATAATAATAATAATAATAATAATAATAATTGTATTTAGGAATATTCCATAGCACAGGGGTTCTCCTTCAACCCAATTGATTTTTTGTCGCCAGCACTATCTGTGTACAGTACTACGTACCATCAACTTTCCCAAGACACCTTGTTTCCATTTTTATTCTTACTCCGTCCATTTAGCGTTCTCTTGGTCTGCCTCGCCCCTTCTTTTCTATTAATAGTTCCCTTCCCTCATATATCAAGGATTGCCCGACTCAAAAACACTGAAAAACTCACTAATTATTTCCTTAGACAATATAATATATAAATTTTTATTATTCTTTTATATTCTGCACTTTCTTCACCAAGCCAATTATTTATTCAAATTATAGGTGATTATTATTATCATTATTATTATTTATTATTATTATTATTATTATTATTATTATTATTATTATTATTATTATTATTATTATTATTATTATTATTATTATTATTATTATTATTATTATTATTATTATTATTATTATTATTATTATTATTATTATTATTATTATTATTATTTATAAACAGGTTTATAATGTAATAAAACATCTTCCTATGCCCGAATCTTTTTAATTTTTTATCTTCTTTCTCCATTCTTCTCTATCTTCCCATTCCAATTCTTCCACACGTAGCTCCCTAATACCTCTTCTTACATCATCCATCCATTCAAATCTAGGTCGACCTGTCTGTCCTTTCTCAGATGGAATCCATTCCAAAGCTTGTCTGGGTAATGTTTTCTCTGGCATCCTACGTTATGACAATATCATTCTAGTTGTCTGTATCTCACAAAATCTAATATTGAATTTTGGACTTTCATTTGTTGTCTGATGATTGTATTTCTGATCCCCCCCCAATTTATAATGTCTAGTTGCGCGTCTAGAACAATCCATTTCAGTAGACATAAGCTTTAAACTCAAATTTTTATTCTACTGCCAACTTTCTGCACCGTATGTTAGCGAGCTTCGAATTATGGATTTATAGATTTGTAATTTGGTATCTATTCTTATGTTGTTATCCCACAAAACTCCGTTTAACATTGTTATTACCGACCTGCCTTTTTGAATTCTATATTTTATGTCATTTTCTTGGGTACATTTTGAGTTAATTTTGATCCCCAGGTTATTATTATTATTATTATTATTATTATTATTATTATTATTATTATTATTATTATTATTATTATTATTATTATTATTATTATTATTATTATTATTGTTTTCTATTTAAGATTTTGTTTTTGGTATTCCATATCATTCCATTCGGATAAGACATCCATGCTATCGTATATGTTAATATTTGTATTTCATTAAAATGATAATTATTTATTTTATCTGATGATTTTAAGACTTCCACTTAACCGTGATTAAATTATACAGATATTTTAAGTTAACTTTAATTAAAGTATATATTACTTAATATAAGCTATACACTTGTCGCATGGAAGTGACTGCAATGCAAGAGATGTTAAATGGAATGAAACAGTTATACTTATGTTTGTTCATATGTCGATATGTTTACTTACATTATCTAAGCTCTAATTACTTTCTTATGAAATATATTTTACTATAGAAAAATTGATCAATATTTTAAAAATTAATATTGAACCACCGTTGAGGTTGTTTTGTAAAAAGCTAAAAAATATTAAAATTTGTACCTGAAATATTAGTCGTTTTTAAAATTCATCCTCCTGATGATGGAACAAGAAATTCCGTAAGACCTTCACTATTTTAATGAATTTTTTAATTAGTTGAGAACGACTGAAGTTTCAGGTGAAATTTTTAACACAGTCACCTTAACAGAGTTTCGTAATGTGTGTTTTTTAAATTTTAATAGTTCAACTTTTTTTAAAAACTGTAATTAAGAATCATCCAAAAGTCTTTTTTAAATTGTAATTGAATAAAAAAGTCAAAATCAAAAACGTAAAGTAAAAAGAAGCTATCGCCAATTATTTTGCAAAATATTATTTCCTGTATCTCGTGGTTTTCGGATTCCAACCTGGTCGGGGACCGTAGATTTTTCTGAGTGTTAAATTCATAGAAATTCACCCATACATAGGCAAACATCATAACGATATGCTTCTCCAATTCATCACCCAGTTATCAAATAATTTAAAATCATAAATACACAGTGTTCGGTCGGTTGGCAGTCATATACATATTCATTTTAAAAATTTAAAATTTTGAAACCCAGTTACATTGATTTACTTTTTCAAAGGAATAAACTTTTTTTATTTTACTGCTAATTTACAATCTATCTTGAAAAAACAATAAGTAAAATTGTTAAAATACATGACATGTAATGGAAAATACTGTCCATTGACAGCACTCTATTAGACAAAATTTTATGTGAAAATGAAAGGTAGTTCTAATATTTTATTTCTTTTTAGTATTCTGATTTATTCACTGTTGTCTAAAAGATTGATTGTAAGATGATTAGAAAGAACTTCAATAAACATAAAATGGACAAGAAAACATATTCAACAGTACTGATTCTAGAACTTTTGATCAACATCCAGAAAGATTCGCTGGCTCTTCTACCAAAACATTTTTTACAATAAATTTAAAAAACCTAATTTTATAAAACAAGTAAATTATTTTCGTTTTTTATTAATATTTTTAATAAAACATTGAGGATGGTTAGGGAAATGATGCACAACCATAAAAAATTCGTCACAAAAACAAAAGAAAACCAGTTTCAGAATGCAATTTAGCGATCTTATACATATATGTATATATATGCTAGCGGACCCGACAGACGTTGTCCTGCCCGAACGTTGACTTGCCTGCTTCAGCAAACTTTTTTCAGTATATAATTGATATTCTCATGTAAGATATTCACTTGAACACTGCATAATGTTATGTCTTTAAGTACTTCATTTAACAAGTGACTTGGCCTTGTACGTCAAATACCACAGAATTTGACATCAGCGCCACCTATGGTATACAAATATAACTCAGAATTATTCTCAAAAGTCAATTATTCATGAAATTCTTAGGAGGTTTCAACGGTCATTTTTTTATTTTAAAAATATTGGGGGTGGTGGGGATGAAATTTTGGAGTTATATATTCTTATATTCGAAAAATCATTAAAATATTTAAAAAGAATGTTGTTAAAAAGAATTCCTATAACCCGATCGCAGCGCCATCTAACGGATCCAATTGTGAATCTAAACCATCCACGGACCCACTCAAATACGCACAAAAAAGTTCAATCAAAATCGGTCGAGTCGTTTAAGAGTTCAGTGACACATGTACAGAATAATTATATATATATATATATATATATATATATCAACATACATGCAAGTATTAGGCCGTGTGACCTGTAACGGTCTCAAAGAGGAGTTTTCCATCTAGCGCTTTTTTGGATCTCCCAGCGATCTTTTGCCTTGGGAGCAATAACGAAGCATGGCTTTTGGAATTCTATGAGACGGCATTCGTTGAAGATGGGCTTTCCAGTTGTTCTGGTAGTTTTGTAAATGGTGAAGAATGGTTCTACATCCAACTCTTCCATAATTTCCTCATTTATTTCATGGTCCCACTTTGTATAGCCTGCTGTACGGCGCATAAATCGCATCTCATTTGCTTTTATTCGGCTTTCATCTCTTCTTCTTATGGTCCATGTTTCACTATTATATCTTAATACTGATCTTGCGAGAACCTTATAAAGCCGTAATCTTGTGTTCTTCTGTACTAAAGATTGTTTCATTATACTGTTACTTATCCCCCTTGTTTTTGAGAAATCTGTGATTTTCTTTGATATATCAGCTTCATCTTGAAATGTTAAATTATAACCCAAATAATTACATTCATTTACTTGTTCTAAAATTTCATCGTCCAAAACAATTTTGCTAGGTATAGGGTATTTCCCACAAAAGGCCATCACTTTAGTTTTCTTTGTATTGATTTCCATATTGTACCTTTTTGCAATTATATTAAAATTGTGTATAGAATACTGAAAATCTGTTTCTGCTGGAGCTATTAATACCAAATCATCTGCAAAAAGCAAGGAGTCTATTTTTAGGTTTCTATTAATATGTAAATCGGCCGCGGTGGAATAGTGGTAATGCTCCTTGCCTCTGGTCCCGAGGGTCGCGGGTTCAAACCCGGCCGGGGTCGATGGATTTTTTAGGATGGAAAAATCCAAGGAGCAAGTCCTCCGGGAGGGACTTTAAGCCGTGGGTCCCGAGTCTGAAGATTTTCAGGCTCGTAAAAGATCCTTAAGCCTGAAAGAAAGGCCTCTAAGCAAAATTTACCGAATTTTCCTGTCCTATTACTACCTTGGTTTTCTAGATGTCAGTATGAGGCGGAACGCTGACCACGGACCACTCAAGTGACATCTATACGAAAACAAATGTAACTAAATTAGTATGGTTCAAATTCTTCCCTGTAGGGGGAGAGCGCCTAAATCTCTGCTAAGGGAAACATGGGCTTACAAAAAGAGATTAATTTGGATATATATATATATATATATATATATATATATATGGAGAGAGAGAGAGAGAGAGTTATTGATGAGAAATAGTATTAAAATAAGAGAAAATTAATTAGAATTTGACATAAAATAACTTAAACTCGTGATGTAAGAAATATAGTATGGGTCCTTCAAAAAATAACTATCAATTATTAAAAAAAAACAATTGCCAACATAACAGAATATTTGTGTTATACGAGTAGACCGGTAAATTTCTCACACGGTATCTTTGTTTCTAATTCAATCGTGATGTGATCTGTTCTATCCAAACTATGTAAATAAATATATAAAACTTGCAATAAATTTCGTAACGTAAACTGAATGTAGCTAACTTACTCAAATCCTAATCGAATCTACCCTGATGTTTCTAAACATAGTAAAAAAGTAACTTATAACTAAGGCTCGGAAGTTGAGGACCTACAAAGTGCTTAAAAAGATCTTTAAAAATACCTAAATATATCCTTAAAAATACCTAAAAACAAAAAAAAGGTTGTGAAAAGGCTATTCAAATTAAACAATAATTTTAGTTTATACTTCATCTTTAATGAATATAATAAAATAATGTTTAAAAAGTATAACATTCTAGTGAAGTGTAATGTACATTGTAAAAAAAAAAGACTAAAAATGCTTCTTCTTTCATACTTTATATATATATATATATATATATATATATATATATATATGTTTTTACTTCAACATAGTTTGAAAAAAGGAATTCTGTGTTCATTAGTTAGAACGTTCCTGGAGAATTTATAATGAACGATTTTTTCCTCATAGAATCAATTCAGCGAACCCGTAATGGATATCCTGCAGAAAAATATTTAAATTTATTCTTAGAAAATTTGAAGTCGAGATACAATAGTTCAGGCGGTCCGTAGGCTGGTTAAATTGATGGGATATTTTGCGAGGGCTCAATAGTTTCTCCCAGAACAAAGATGTTTGGAATGTGAAAAGTATCTGATAATTAAAACTAAATAGTGTTTTTAAAATAATTAAAATTGAGACTAAACTCTGCAGATTCTTTAATCATACAAATGGTATAAATGTAGTCAAAAGAAGGTAAATTTGAAAAAAAAATTTAAAAGACGGTAAAGACCTACAAAAAAAGGATAAAAAGTACCAATAAACCGAAAAAAATAGAAAAGGACAAAAAGGACGAATAAAACCAACCATTTTCTGGCCTAAAATGACCTAAAATGTTTGTATATAGACCTATACATATTTTATGTTGGACCTCGTTTTTAGACATGAAATGAAAAAAAAAATCCTCAACTTCCGAGTCCTACTTAAAATTTAAGGTATTTACCTCTATACACTTCTCGAAGATAAAATCCGATCACCGAAGGTGTTGTTCCGTAGTTCGTCTTTTACCCGGATACTTACACCCCTGTTTTCCAGCCAAGTTAACGGTGTAATGCTGATGACTATTTGTCGTAATATAAAAATATATAATGTCCGTTATGTAAAAAAATAGTCCACCGCTGTGGTCTCGAGGTAGCGTGCTGCCTTGTCACGCAGCGGGCCCGGTTCGTTTCCCGGTCGGGACAGGCTCCTGGGCGAGGTTTTTTCAGGGTTTTTCCTCACCTGTAAGACAAATGTCAGGAAGCTTAGGGCCCAACGCTCCGCGAAAATCATCCGGCCATTATCATCATCCTTCACCGGTGTGGAAAGCAACGGGAAGCTACCACATCTATAATTCTCTAGTAAAGCTGTAAAGCATAACAGTGAAAGACCTGCCCTCGCACAGAATTACTATGGATGGATATAAAAAATAACTTTCTAGGACGTACTAACGGAAGATGTCGTTAGATGTCGCAATACAAGAAAAAACACGTTGACATCACAAACGTGATCAATCATATAATTGATAGAATTGGAAATTTACAGCTTGTTGCCGTATAGTTCGTAATCTGTGGTCCGTTTTAATTACAAGCATAGTATATCATTTCCTTAATAATAGCCAAAAATTTCATTCGCAAAATAATATTTGAATTTAATTTACTAAATCATAACCGTCCACCGCTGTGGTCTCGAGGTAGCGTGCTGCCTTGTCACGCAGCGGGCCCAGGTTCGATTCCCGGCCGGGACAGCTCCTGGGTGAGGTTTCTTTCGGGGTTTTTCCTCACCTGTAAGACAAATGTCAGGAAACTTAGTGCCCAACGGTCCCTGAAAATCATCCGACCATCATCATCACCCTTCTCATCATCCTTCACCGGTGTGAAAAGTAACGGGAAGCTACCACACCTATAATTCCCTAGTAAAGCTGTAAAGCATAGCATGAAAATGCTATGATTGCAGTGAAAGACCTGCCCTCGGGCAGAATTACTATGGATGGAAATCATAATCAAATTTTCGTTACAGTCCATTAAGACCTGAGCTTCTTTCAAGATTTTCCATCATATTTATCTCTCTTTATACATGTTCCATCAGTTTTTCATACCTAGTTTCCTTAAGTCCTCCGACACTCCATCAACCCACCTATTATTGGGTATTCCCATCCATTCATCTCTCTTCTGGTTTCTTATGAGAATTTTTAACATTATTTTCAGTTTTCATATAGCCTACAGTGTACGGGCATTCAAGGTGCAGATTTTTAGCTCATTGGGATATTTCTTGACGTCGCCATCATTTAATCAATCCAGCATTTTCTTCCATAGAATTCTCAATTTTAGCTCAACCAGTCAAATAAGAGAAAAAAAATGAATCGATTAATATTTATAGCACCATGCATATAATCATCTCTACAGAGAATTACTAAAAAAGAAATAAAAAATACAAACCCCATGAATATTAATGAAATGCAATCAAATAAAAAGTTATTGCAATAGTGTTTGAATTGGGGGACACTTCTGTAAGATTACCATACCCTAGCTAAGCTGACTTAGTTTCAGGTGCTAGGTATCCATCTTCATCTATCTCCTAAAACGTCTAACATTTGCTGGATACATTAACACGTTTTCACCTGCAACTAAAGCACTACTTGTTACACACACACACATATATATATGCCCCAGGTTGTCATTTCGAAATTTCTAGTGTTCTCTCCTGGCATGGCGTAATGTAACCCACTTCTGAGGTTGGGGCGACTGGAAGGCGGAGTCACGCTGCCCCGATGGTATGACAGTAATGATGCGCCAGGACAGGCCTTCAACTAAACTTAAGCTAATTAGGCGAATATGCAGCTGAGATGAGATTTTTAAGAAATATAGCAGGATATATTCTGCTGGATAAGAAAAGAAATGAAGATATAAGAAAGGAACTAAATATTTACAAACTTAGAGACCGAATAATTAAATATAGGAACGACTTGAAAGAACATGTTGATAGAATGCCAGAAGGAAGATTTCCAAAATTATTGCTGAATTATAAACCGCACGGAAGGAGAAATGTTAGACGCCCACACGGAAAATGGTCTGAACAATTTTAACAATTCTAGCTTTCATGAAACCGGAACGAGCCAGTAGGCTTAATCCCTGGATGATAATGATGTTATTGATGGTAATGATGGCCAGACGGTATTCGGGGACCGTTTGAGCCTTAAAGTTTCCTGGCATTTATCTTACAGGTGAGGAAAAAGTCTCACCTAGGAAATTTGTCTCGGCCGGGGATCGAACCCGGGCCTGTTGCGTGACAAGGCAGCACGCTACCTCGAGACCACAGCGGTGGACTAAAGTAATGCAACAGAGGTGGGGTTCATTTACTGAATACCTTAGTGTTTCACTACATATCATCTGTTTGGAAAATTAATTCCGGTAGTGAATTTTTTACAAGATGACAAACACGGTGGTGTTGCCATTGATGTCGTCCGCGGTGGACTAGTGATTACATGCCTTGCATCTAGTCCTGAGGATCTTGGGTTCAAACTATAGTGGGGTACATGGATTCATAGGATGGAAAATCCAAGAGACAAATCCTTTGGGAGAGATTTTTTAGGATGGAATATTCAAGGAACAAGTCATCCGGGAGAGATTTTTAGCCGTGGACCCTGGGTCTGAAGATTTTTCGTGCTCGTGAAAGTCGCCGCGGTGGACTAGTGGTTATGTTCCTTGCTTCTGGTCCCGATGTATAGGGTTCGAACCGGGCGAGGACAATGTATTTTTTTAGGATGGAAAATATCCAAGGAGCAAGTTCTCCGAGAGGAACTTTGAGCCGTGGCTCCCGAGTCTGAGGATTTTGAGACTTGTAAAAGAACCGCAAGCCTGAATAAAAAGGCCTCTGTGCAAAATATACTGGCCTTCTTCATCCTAATAATATCTTAGTTGTCTACTGGATGTCTGATTAGGTCTTAGTTTAATTTTAATTGTATTTAATTTTTTTGTATAATTAGACAATATTTTCATTATTATTCAATTTGACAGACTATTTAACTCATGCCCGAAATGGGAGTCAATGACCAATTACGTTTCAATGATTTTTTATTTACAACCAATCACAGTCGTGTTTCGCCTAGAATTTATCAACTCAAGTTTATCATAATAAAGAAAGCGCATCCTTTTTAACATTCTGAATAGGTCATAGCATTATTTTGCAGTGACTGACTCACTAAGAAATACGGCTACCAGAATGTATATATAGTGCATGAAAGTCAACACATAGCACATGCGGGAGTTAATATAAAAACATTTGTAGCAATTGATTATACCACCAAAAAAAGAAACCGCTGTTTGCATTTTCTTAAATGTATTGTTTCCCAGGTGATAACATTCCAGAAAAATATAATTGTCATATTTACATCATAGGACATCAGAAATGAATTAATATATAGTTTGATGTGTTTCATTTGTTCTCCACTAGAGTGCATTCTTACAATATTGCGTTCCTTTGGCAATAAATAATATGATCTGGTTGCAGTGACGAACAAAAGAAGCAAATGAAGCGTACCGATCGTTTCTCATTTGTTTTCAAACATCCTCCGTTTACATTAAATATATAAATATTTTAAAACAACTATATTTAAATAATGATTTGTGAATAAACAGCTTAATTTTATTCGTTAAATAGTCCTAACAAATGCCACTCTTGATTTCCAAATTCTCTAGATAAATTCACTCCTCACTTCGTGAGTCGTGAATTTATCGATAATTTGGAAATCACTCGTGGCATTACTTATGATAATTGTTTAATATGTACTATTATTTTAATTTTTTTGTATTTATATGTAACATATGTTTGTCCTGGTGAGTGGAAGAGAATGTCACATGGTCTCAACTCCACCAGGCTAAATAAATATATTATATTATATATATTAGCCGCATACCATTCATGACATCGGTAGGGAAATAAACGCAACTAACTTAACTTGGTCTAGTAACTCCTAACAAAGGAGAGGCTAAGGCACAACATTGATCTGTTATGCCGATGTAGATAGATAAAAGAACCTCAATCCTAAATTAGTGTATCTGAACAAAATTTAACCGACCTTCCCCATCCAAGTAATATGTTTGTTGCCTAATAGATGTCACATTGAGGCTATGTGCTGACTACATCTCACTCACTGACACCTATAGGAAAATTACCGTAACTAAATTATCTTGGTGAAGAAATGCATGCTAGGGATGCACCCACGTCCCAGTGAGGGACTTATAGGGTTTATATATATATATATATATATATATATATATATATATATGCTACATATGCGTTGATAATGATAATGTAAGTAACATTTTGACATTCTTGAATGCTGTTATTACATCATGGAAAGTTAATAGCATTCCTTGCATGCACTCATTAATTGATTGGAGGAATTTTATATTTGTATGGTGTCTATGAGCCCGTCATTGTGTTTATTATTTTTCGTTTCAGAATACCATATCTCTTGTTAAAATTTAGAATTATAGTCCAATATACCGAGTGTCCCAGCCGAAACTACCAATAACAAAGTCGCAAAATATTTGATGCATGATAATGCTATTTGCTTAAATATATGCTCACACATAGAAATACATTATATAATGAAAATGGACAGTTAATGACGAATGAAGGATATTTTGAATAAGTGGCTGAATTCAAATACCTAGGTTCCTAGCATCTTTAAATAATGTAAAAACAACTGTTAACAATAATGTGAAAACCTCGATGAGTTATGGAACTTTATTGTTGGTAGTTATGGTTACGGACATCTCTATTCGTGATCCTTATAGTTTCATTAGCAATACATAATGCAATGATAACCAAAATTAAAATAACACAATTAAGAAAAAGCTTTATTCAGAATAAATTTTGTATACAGTACTGACACCTGAATAAACAAGTCCTCGTGCTGGATGCAGTTCAGTTAATGAATTTAATAGGCCTACATATTGAAAAAAAAAGTCCGTCAATATAGCTATGTTACGTTTTCGTTGCCGATGCAGAAATAGGAACTATTGAAGTCAGAAGGGGAACGTAGAGGGGGTGCTTGTACAGGACAAATCAGTAGGAATGAATCTCTGCAGTCCGAACGTAGTCTTTGACATTGTGAGAGTCTTCTTCTTATTATTATTCATAATTTGTGGGATTTTCATCCTGTTTTTTTTTCCAAAATCACTCCTCGGAGGAAGACGTATTGGATGTGCAATCATTGTGTATCCATCTCTTGGCTGGTCTTCCTCTTATTCTTCTACCGTACATTGGTCTATCTTCTTTAGCTCTTTTTGCAAGTCAGTTGTCTTCCATTCTTTCTATATAACTTTTCCAATATTTTCGTCTATCTATAATAAATTTGGCTATGTCTTGAATATGGCATTTGTTCGCTAATTTCTGTGTTGTGTATCTTATGAAATAATGTTTTCCCCTGAATAGTTCTTAAGATCTTCATTTTACATGTGCTTATTATTTGTTTAGTTTTTGTTGTATCAGCTCTAGTTTCTGCCCCATATACGATAACTGGTTGGACTATCGTTTTGTATATGCGAGTTTTTCTTTCTATTGACATATGTTTGTTGCGCCAAATTAAATATTTCATATATCCTGATATGTGTGCTGCTTTATCAGCTTGTTTCTTTACTTCTTTTATTAATTTTTAGTGTTTGTTATTAATACACTTGGATAACTAAATTGTGAGAGTGCGTTAGGTAATCTTCAGAGAGTACTCTATTGCATATTCTGATGTTTATCTCCAACCGTGTCCTCTAGTCAAAACACGATAACAGCGCTGCTACTCCGATCGGTAATCAAAACGTTAAAGAGCTGAAAACTAAGCGAATTCCTCGGAAAATCGGATTTAAGGTCAAATTTTGCTTGTTTACGAAAAGTATACTGTTTCTTTTTTAATTAAATTGTATGGTATACCTTGTGACGAACCAAATATGACGGTTTCTTGAGTAAATTTTTAATTTAGGATTTCAGGTAAATCACCACTTCTAATGGTCAGATGTCGCTGAGATTTGGACAATACCTACTCGGTATATTTTAGTGGCATATATATAGTTTTGTTATTAATCATCGAAAATTGCGACCGCTACAGCGATTTTTAAATTTTCGTTTCAGGTGAAATTCAATTTATTACACACCGTGTCCATAAATATAGTATCATACTTTAAACTACTACTACGTCGCTTTGGATAATCGTATCTAAATGAAATTGGTGACAATCTAACGAGGACCTCGAAAAGTTTTTGCTACACCTCATAGACATTGAATGTGGCCCCCACGAGTGACGCTGCAGACATCGTTGTCTGCTAAATATCCAACAGTGAACCCATATCGACCACAAAAAAAGGTTAAATTTAGTTTAGTTTCTGTATTGTTGTCCATTATTCTCCATTGTTGACATTGTTAACATGCACAAAATTTTTTAGTTTCTCTTTTGATTGTCACCAATTTCATTTAGGTACGATTATCCAAAGCGACGTAGTAGTAGTTTAAAGTATGATATTATATTTGTGGACATGCTGTAGTTTTAGAGCATAACAGAGAGCGGTTAAACGCTCGCTGTAACTAAAAACCTGTATTACAAATTTTCATGAAGATCTGTTGAGAGGTTTAGAAGTCCATAAGTCACAAAAATACACACATTAGTTTTTATACGTAAGATAAATGCAATCTCAATCTGTGGCCCGCTAGGGAGAAAAATGACTGCGGGCAGTGAGTCATCAAATCGCTCCGGCCAGGCATATCAACTGCACGCCACTTCTCTCAGTTTCTTACCTCATCATACTATGATCTTCAAAATACCGCTTTGTTGGCCAAGTTGCCTTAGAAGTTGTTGGCGTATGTTCTAATATTTCTCCTATAATCGTCTAATTTATCCTCAGTCAGCACACGTTTTGTTATCCTAGGTTTCTTATCGAGCACAGAACCCGTTTTCCTAAACTTGTTTACAAGTCGTCGAACGGTCTCTCTATTTGGAGGATTTACACCTGGAAATTCAGTTCTGAATCGTCTAAAGACTCCTCTGCAAGACTCTGTTTTCACATAATTATCGTATATAAATACCCTATGCTGTACTGTGAACAAAGATCGAGGCATAATGATCACTATAGAACTTAACTGCGTGCTTCACTTTATTTTATAACACAAGAATACAGTATTGCAGTAGAAACCTTACAAGCATGGAGTTCGACTCATTCACTCTGCCAGGAGCCAGTTGGACTGCGTGGGCAGCGCAAGTTGATGACTCACTGCCCGTAGACACTTTTCCCGCTAGCGAGTGGGACGCATTGCACTGTGTTTACTTATTTAAAGTGTTATTTAATTTTGGATATCATGCATTATAAAATGTCAGATATTTATAATTTGAAATGATGACCCTTGGATGTATAATGTGATTTTGTGTTGCTTGACATGTTTACCTGTATTCCTCATGTGTTGCTTGCATCGAGCGCTTCGCCAGAAAATGTAATCCCACACATTTTAACATTAAGTTGTATAACTAACTCACCGACACATCAAACCGGGAGTATCATGGCCTTCTGGACATTTATTCACCATATATCCCTATCCTGAGCTAATCTCTTACTGTCCCTTGTATAATTTATCTCCCTCAAATCATGCTTAATGTTATTTTCCAACCTCATGTTTGTCTTACCTACCTTCTGGGACCTTTCTCTCTGGTTTCCCTACAAGGAATTTCTATGCCACACTTTTATTTGCCATTCGTGACACATGTCCTGCCCATCGCAGGCTGAGAGACTGTTCTTAATTCATCTGTTTTCCTATAAGGATCATGTATCGCTATATTTAATTATTCCAATTTCGAGCTAAGTTCCAATAGTACTGCAAACACCTTGCATAAGGTATTACTTCGCCGACACCGTCTATACTTTTACCCGCCATATGACTGAATTGTGTACGGAACTGTCATCGATACATTGTTCTTAGATAGCATCGTATTTTACGGGAAATAGAACTGAATACAAGGGAAGATGATAACAATGCATAATTAGGAACCTCCATTTATTATGTATGTATGACAAAAAAATTATACGAGTATATGGGCCTATTTTATCAGATGTTTATACTTTTCCATGATGTGGATAGAATATCCTTTATTTACAATTTCATTTCTAGCAGGATTTGTTACTTGCTGACTCACCTGTAAATTATGCTATTATTTTCAGCACATTCTCATTGGCTAATATAGGTTGTTTTTCACTAAACTGTTTGAAAACATTCAAAATAAATTGGTTCACTCCACTTTTCAAACACTTTCCTTTGCAATATCTTATAATTATACAGAAGCGGCTATTTTGAAACAAATTAAATTCCAACGTATTATAACTTACATTGCGCATGCGTAAGAATAAAACAATGCTTATTTAATCTATTAAAATTGTATTTAAGATTCTCCCATATAACTTATATAGACTTGTGCTAGATAATACATATTTTTTATTTTCTCAATTTCGAGTGTTAGGGAGGGAACTAAATTTTCTTACACGCTCTAAGGTAAAATTCGACCGATGAAAATGCTTTGTTTACACTACTACTGGAATTTAGTTCGGAAGAGGTATACGTAAGTAGAGAAATATGATCTGAATTCTCATTAAATTAATTATACTTTTTTTATAAAATGATTGCTTATATTGCAAGACTTGCTATAGTTTGTATTTCTAGAGATAAGTAAGCATCGGATTCATATTTTTGTTGTAACGTTGGTAGTAATTTGATACATTTCGTAGCGTAGTGCTAACTTAATAAAGATGATTTACATTTCTAGCGAAGCGCTCTATTTCTCTTGAATAAATGTAGCACACGTTTGAAAAGTCACGTAAGACCAATAGCCATGTGCATGGAATGCAAAACTCCTTGTTAACACGTCATATTATTTAGGCTGCAATATTTAATTGAACATAAAGATATTTATCCTATTATATTAAAGTACAGCATATTTGGAAATGTTATTTACTAATTTACTTATATCCTCATAGTCTACCGCGGCCGATATATATACAGAATGATTCACGAATCATGCTTCGTCTCATTATATCAAAACTATGAACATTAGTGTGAAATGAATTGTGGAAACATGTGAATAGTTGATGTAACTCTATGCGGGGATGCACAGCACAATTTGCTGTTTACTCGTCTTTAAGTTATGGTTTGGAACTTCGTTATTTTAAATAGATCATGGCGCATTTCCTTCCTTCGTCCGAAGTGTCCTTGAAAAAGAAATACATTGCCGTTGGAATGAGGTTTCTATCTCTATTGGTTAACGTGTTACAGACGTGTGAAGTTGACATCTGCTACTGCTAATTTTAGCTAATAATTGGATTATTTCTTATGGGGATACATGAAACAACGTGTCTATGTCACGGAACCAACCACTCCTGACGATATGCAACATCGGATCAGGGAAGCATGCCAGTCCATTTCAGATCACCAACTATAGTCCTTGTAATAAGATTATTTTGGAAACATATTCGGGAATGCGTAAACAATAACGGTGGCATTTTTGAACATCTGCTTAGTGATTAGACACCTGTTTCTGTAGTAACAAGGTATTTTGAAACAGGAAGTCTATACATTGGTACACAGCCCATGTGTAAAGTGGACTGCGTCTGCTCCTGCCAATTCAACATCTTGTAGGAACTGTTTTAATAACTAATTATTCAAATTGTATTGTAAAGCCAATAAATAGATATTTCATTCCATCTAAAATAAAGTGGGAGGTTGCATTTAAAATAACAGTGGTCAATGTTGTATATTTTCTATGTACAGAAACCTTTCCTAAGTGTCTCCGCATACTCACAACATTATGCGATTAATTTTTCAAGTATCAAACTCATTATAAAATATATGGTTTTCACATAACAATAGCAAACACAATTCGTAAATCACCCTATATATATTGGCTAATATCCGCAGTGCACTGCTACACCTAAATAAATGAAATATTAAGATTTGATTGCATTATATAATATAGGCCTACACTGCGACAAACCAAACATTGCAGTTCAGAGTTAGTTTTTAATTTAGAATTTCAGGTAAACCCACACTTTGTACGACCGAATTTCGATGATTTTTGGACAATACCTCCTCGGTTTACTTTAATGTCATATACTGAGTTTCGTTGTTAAACACTGAAAATTGCGACTGCTAGGGCCATTTTTAAATTTTTGTTTAAGATGAACTCCTACATCTAATGGTTTTACCGGGTTCAATTACGAATCTAAACCATCCAGGAACCCACTCAAACACGCACAAAAAATGTAATCAAAATCAATCCAGTCGTTTAGGAAGGGTTCAGTGACATACACACGTACAGAAGAATTTATATATATATATATATATATATATATATATATATATATAAAGTGTTGGAACCCGTTTCACACTTCCAGTATTTGGACTGCGATATAACTTATGAAGAAGAAGAAGATATGAATAAGAAAACACAGATATTTCAACATATTTGTGGAACAATCAGACGAACAGACGACATGTTGTATGATCTTGCAGTCGAAGCCACGACGGTTGTTCCAGAGGCAATGTGATCAAATCTTTATATATATATATATATATATATATATATAATTATAAATTAAATATTTACAAATAATATATTTGGACGATGTTATGTATCAACCAGCTAAGCGCCATTTCTTAAAAATTATATTTTGAATGTCATATGTTGCACTATCTCATGAAGTAAGTGTACGCACACTTTTAGTGCCAAATCTTTAAATCTAGCCTTATTATTAAAGAAAAATATAAACACCAATCAGTCCTATAAGAGATTCTATGTTTTGCAACAAACGGCTATGAAACCAGATCTTCATAAATGTTAATCTAAATTTTGCATCATGCAACTAAGCACCAAATGTTATCGCTCTTAGTTTGTTGATGCATAACTGTCAAACAAGGAAAATAATTTGCAATATCCAGTATTGTAAGTTTGGCGGTACGATAAATAGTGAAGATTGACTTAAACTTCAAACGTAATTTTCTCGAAAGTTTACATAATGGCGCATAGCCGGTTGATGTATAACGCCGTTTATTTAAAAGAGAGAGAAAAAGCTAGTTTAAAATTAAATTTGGGAAAACTGATAAAATGATTCATGTAAGTGGATGCTGTAATACAAGAAAATTTGACGTGTTAAAAGGGTGTTACGTGACTTTTGAAACATGGTGTAGGTAGCAAGAAAGTGCACATGCCTGTCTTGATGGTCCACAGAGCCTGTAGCGATGCTGCATTACTTATCTTGTTTCCTCTTGGGACTTCAACAAAAGCTGTCGTAACCTCTCGCAGTCAGTTGTCACTGGAAAGGCAATTTGTCAAAAGAAAATGTTAACAATTGTCGCCTTAACTTGGCACCTCTTCCCTTTTTACTGAATTTCGAACGAATGTAGCTATTAAGGTTGTTCTCATTTAAATATATTTTTAAAATGATAAAAAAACTTAATCGATCATAGTTATTAACCCTGGAAATGACCATGACACACACACACACACACACATATATATATATATATATATATATATATATATATATATGCCATGGAAACTCCTTGTAGGAAAACAGGAGGGAAGGCTCTCAGTATATATGCTAAGAATGAGCTAGGAGAATGACATTAATCATGATTCGAGGGAAGTGAATTATACAGGGGACAATTGGAAAGCATTAGCTGAAGATAGGGGTGTACGGAATGCTTATGCGCGCGGTCGTGAACCTACAGGTTCGATAGTCCCAGTGAGTTAGATATATATATATATATATATATATATATATATATACATGACATGCTAAGAAAAATAAATTCCTGAACGGGATTTAAACCCGGACCTCTGGGTTCTCGCGATATCTAGTTATAATGGAGAATATAATATATATATATATATATATATATATATATATATATAAGAAAGATAAGTGTTTGAATTGGATTTGCCTGCTGGTGTAATGGATAGCACGCTGGGGTATCAACCCAGAGGTCCGGGTTAAAATCCCGTTCAGGCATTTATTTGCATCATGTCATATTAAGCTTTCATTGCTCAGTGTCAAAAATATAATTATATATAGGCCTATATATATATATATATATATATATATATATATATATATATGGAATGATAAGAAAAATAAATGCCTGGACGGGATTCGAACCCGTCCAGGCATTTATTTTTCTTATCATTCCATATTAAGCTTGCATTGCTCAATGTCAAACATTTAATTATAACATATATATATATATATATATATATATATATATATATAAGGAATGGGAGTAAACCTGAAGATAAAATATATAAATTGTCCCTTGTTTTATTTCAAAGGTATATAGGCCTATCGAGTTTCGTTAACGAAAAATCGAAAACTCCTGCTGCTAGAGCTATTTTTAAAACTTCGTTTCCTGTCAATAACTCACTCCCAGTGGTCTGATTTCGTTGGTTAAAGAGTCCGACTTTTTAATTGATTTCAAAATAACGAATTTGGTTCCAAAAAAAGTGCGACTGATAGAGCGTTAACAATCACACATACACACACACATATTCTGAGGTCATTTTCGATTTCAAATAAGTAGACGAATAAAAATTTGGGAAAATTTTCAGAAATTAAAAAAGTAATTTCTTTAGAACAACTTTATTACATACATTCTTTCGGAATTCACTGAAAGCTAAGTAAAATAACTCACTGTCATATTGAAGTTAATATACTCATGTTTGCTGTCCCCATGTAATAGTTAATAAAACTAAAGATAAAAATATCTGCCTAAACTCAGATTTGAATCAAAAGATCTCCAACTCTACGCACCGACTTACTAGTTGTATTAACTACTGCATACAGTGGAGGAAATTGGTATAAAGCCACTAACTTTTAGTAGTAAAACAACCTGAAATATTTATGCAAATACCCTATGTGTGTCGTAGATTACATATAATTATCTTGGACATAATTCCATACGTGTCTCCTCATTTTGTATTCATTATATATGTAAATAATACGTAAAATCTAAGAAAACGCTGTCCTAGGGGTGGAAATCGGTATAAAGCCATGTCAACTTCTGGCTCTTACAGAGACATAAATGTAAACAAAACACTGCAATTACACGGAGACGACGTGTCTGTGAGCATCGTTCATCAGTTACAAGTCAGCAGTACGTACAATGCCACGTAGAAAGCCTCTATCAAATGAAGAGAAATCAAGAGTTAGTGCCTTCAAGGAGATGGGCCTTTCCCATAGACAAATACCTACGAAATTGGGGCTTCAAGATGTGTCATTGATAATTTTGTCAAACTGGGCTCACAATATGAAAAAAAAAATTGGGGAAATATGGAAGAACAAGAAAATTGTCTGAGCGCACTAAACGTCTCATTTTACGTAAAGCAAAAGGTAAGAATATGTTTTCTTCTCAAATCCAGGCTGATTTGAAGTTGCCAGTAACTGCCAGACGAGTAAGACAAATTCTGTCAGAAGACAAGACCCTAAAATTAAAAAAAAACACACCTGTGAACGATGCACATAAGAAAGCTAGAATGACTTTTGCTGAAGAACACATGTCCTGGACCTCAGAATGGAATAAAGTAACGTTCAGTGATGAGAAGAAGTTTAATCTGGACGGCCCTGATGGCCTTCAGTATTACTGGAACGACCTGCGCACTGAAGAACAAGTTAGAATGAGTAGAAACTTCGGTGGTGGAGGCGTTATGATTTGGGCAGCATTCTGCTTTAAAGGAAGATCAAAAATTGCATGGATACGCACCAAGATGAATTCTGAGTCCTACACTGAGGAGCTTCTGGAGTCCTAATTGATACGAATGTATGAGGAATTTGGCGAAGATCTAATTTTTCAGCCAGATAATGCTTCCATTGACGTGTCTGCCAAATCAAATGAGTGGTTCAGGAAGAAAGAAATACCACTTTTGACGTGGCCAGTCAGACGTCCTGATTTAAACCCGATTGAGAACTTATGGGGGATCCTGGCAAGGCGTGTGTATCGCAATCGACGGCAGTTTGGGACAGTGACTGAACAGAAAAATATTATTCAGGAAGAGTGGGCTTCAATCTCAGTGGAAGAAATAAACACCCTCATCAAGTCAATGCCAAAGAGAATCTTCCAAGTAATTAACAACAATGGAGGTTCAACTAAATTTTAGAACTTTTTTGCAAACTTTGTGCTCAGTCATTTTGGTTTAATCTGTGAAATACACAAAGTGTCTTTATAATGGTTTCAGTTTTCATGTACTTTTTTGGACGGAAATGGATAATTAATTTTGACATTATTTGTGTGTGTTTTATACTCAATCACCTCCTAAGTTAATATAAAAAATGCCAAAGAAAGAGTAAATAAACTTGTGTTAACCCTTTTAACAAGTGGCTTTATACCAATTTCCCCCACTGTACGAACAGCAAAACTGAGTATGTTAATTTCAATATTACGTTTATAATTAATTCATATGATACGAAATAAATCCCATCGTAATTTATTCTAAGTAGAAACAACCTGTTGTAATGTTAATAGAAGGTCACTAGCAGGGTACACGCGGATTTTAAATAGAGAAAATATTGTGTCTGCTGCTGGATTATCTAAGTACCACAATGGTTATTGCGCCAGCGCGTACTGGGTTTCATAGGTTCAAGTACCGATTTAGGCAAAAAAAAAAGTATCTTTGGTTGTAAAAAATAACTCATCCTAAACTTATATTTCTCCATTTTATGCGACATATGTTATTATTATTCCTGTCTTTAACATATTTTCATTTAAAGTCATAATCTTAACAGCCACATTTTAACCGTTTTTTTTATACTAGTCTTGATTGAAAGAAACGTGTATTAACTAAATTATAACCTCGAATGCTATAAATTAAATACACAACAACATCTTATTCTTCTTTCTTATTCCTACGGCTCTTACAGCCCAACTCGAGCTCTGGCCTCCTTTTATTGGGAATAATAATAATAATAATAACATTTACATTTCATGCAATAAGCAAGCACCAAAATACCTAAAAACCAAATACGGAAAAATTATACGAGTTTCACAATTTAAATATCTTGGTGAAATAATTCAAGAAAATGGAATCGAACTAAAGCCAACAAAAGTAGATGCCAAAAATGGAAACAGGATTACGGCTTACTCACAACATCTAGCCTATAATAAAACATACATATATTTACATACAAAATTAAGACATTGTAATACTTTAATTAAACCGAGGTGGCTCTATGGATCAGAAACATTAACTTTGAACAGGAAAAAGATATTTAAAAAAAGTAGTAAAAAAATAGGGCAAAATTATTAAAAAAATTAGGTTCACAAATCACAGGTTAAACATACAGACTCAAAAGTAAAAAGGAAATAATATTATATACAGACATTCATAGTGATTTAGAAAACAAAGGTTAAAATTTTATGGATATATTAAACGAATGGACTCAAATAGACTTTCAAAACAAATATAGTAGTATTCAAATGTTCTGAAGCTCTTGATTGTCATCATTCAAAACAAATATTAGAATTCTACGAAAATAGAAGTAAAGCACAAGTTGATACTATAAAATGGTTTGGTGAAGTGAAAAAGAACTTAAAATTGGCAGGAATTACTCAAAAAGATACCATGAGCAGAAATATCTTTAAAATTAAGGTGCACAAGTGGCAGCTTGACCAAGAGAACAAACCCAAGAAAAAAATGAAAAATATGAGCAGAGGAGAAAGGAAAGCCCATAGCTAAAAAGTGACGGAAATATGGAGTAAAAGGAAACTCCTCTAAGAACTTTGCGTAGTCCTACATGGGCTCATTCCCAATCAAAGTAATAATAATAATAATAATAATAATAATAATAATAATAATAATAATAATGTTTTATTTATTCTGGGAGCCTTAAGGCCATAAGACATTCTCTTTCGTTCAACCAATACAAATATACAACAAATACATGTATATATTATTATCATGCAATATATATAATTATCTATACACTATATTAATTATAAAGAATTAAAAATATATTAAAAATTGCAATGCAAATTCCATACACAAACAACATTTTATGCGAGACCAACCTCATGGGCTAGTGGTTAGCGTTTCTGACTACCGTCCATGAGGTCCAGGTTCGATTTCCGGTCAAACCATAGGAATTTTTCCTTAAAGGGAATTATTCCTGTGGTGGCCCATGGTCTGGAATTTATGTTAAGTTTAGGTTAAGAACTCTCCTGGTGCTTCATTATCATTTATCATCCATCATATCATCGGGATAACGTAACTCCGCCTTCCAGGAGCCCCAACTTCAGAAGTAGCTTACAATTAAGCCAATATCAGGAGAGAACACCAGAAATGTCGAAATGACAACGTGGGGCATTAAAAAAACATTGTATATGATAAACACAATAATAATAAATAATAATAATATGATACATTAAATGAGAAATTCCAATTAATAATGTACCAAGGTTACAGCAAATACTTACTTACTTACTCACTGGCACTATCGAACCCGTAGGTTCATGGCCGCGCGGACATAAGCTCTCCGTACATCCCTATCCTGAGCTAATGTTTTCCAATAATTCCCTGTATAATCTACTTCCCTCAAATCATAGTTAAAGTTATTCTCCCACCTTATTTTTGGTCTACCAACTGGGCGTTTTCCCTCTGGTTTTCCTACAAGAAGCTTCCATGCACCTCTTTCATTCCCCATACGTGCAACATGTCCTGCCCATCGCAGTCTACGAGACTTAGCTGTTCTCATTATATCTGGCTTTCTATAAAGACCATGTAATTCACTGTTATGCAGTCTTCTCCATTCACCTGTCTGTTCATCTCTCTTTGGTCCAAAAATTTCCCTAAGAACTTTATTCTCAAAAACTCGTAATCTCATTTCCTCCCTTAAAGTAAGAGTCCATGTTTCGCACACATATAATATAACTGGTAGAATAATAGTTTTATATATTTTCAGCTTAACGTTTTTTTAAAGGAGTTGGGACATCAAAAATCTCTGCAATGCATAATAGCATGCATTTCCAGAATTGAGCCTATAAATTTAAATTTCTTTAAAAATATTCTAACGTCCGGCAGCCCTTAATTTCCTGTGGTAGGGAATTCCAGTTGCGAGAAGTGGAGATAGTGTAATGGCGTTGTGGGGTGATGAGATATCTTGTGTTGCGGATATTAAGCAAGAGATTATGTTGTGATCGTGTGTTTAAATTATGGTTGGAGGATTATGGAAACGAGAGGCTTAATAATTGGGAGTCTCAAATAAGAGAACTAGACAGTGTAGTTTTCTTACATCTTTCAAACCAATCTAATTTAGTATTCATGTGGTCAGCGTATATGCAACTACGGTATTACTATATTTCGATGGATGAAGGTCGGTTAAATGTTACACAGAGAACTTTTCTATTCAGACTTGCGGTTCTTTTACGAGTCTCAAAATCTTCAGACTCGGAATCCATGCCTTAAAGTCCCTCCCGAAGGACTTGACTCTTGCATTTTCCATCCCAAAAATCCATCGAGCCCGGGTTTGAATCCGCGACCCTCATGACCTTATTATAAATAAAATGTACACAATATATTTTTTACACAATTTCAAAATTCGATAAAGAAAGGGTTTAGCATTATTATGAATTGCAACATTCATGGCAAAATATTTGGCGCAAGATGAATAAACAAACATGTTGGCAAAATGTCGGTAGCACGATTGTAACCGAAAAAACCGAGAAGTATTGTTATAATTAAGGCTGGGATATGTATGTAACATTAACGTGCAAAACATGTACATATTTATGTAATAACATTATGTAAAATATGTAAGATTATATAAAAATTCCTTAAAATAGAATCTATTCTATTATATTCTATTCTATTAAAATGTGTAATATTAAAAACACATTGGAATCAACTTGTATATACATTTATGTTAAATGTTAACTTTAAGATAGATCAAATTTGAAGGAATGGGACAGTTAAATGCTTGACAACGTGGTAAGAACAGTGTTGTCATATTTCTACTATAAAATTATCCTACTACAGGTCTTAGGGGTATTGGGAGATTAAGGGCTCCCATCTTTCTAAACAATCGGAAGATATTTCAGCCTTTTTTACCTCCACAACATAATATGGTATTATTTTTTATAGGCTGAGTCGACCAGGGTCATGATACCGCCAGAAGATTAAACAGTTTAAGAATCCCTACTCGATCAGGTCTCGGCTCTCGATTTTCCTGCTTGTAGGATAGTCTTAGCCAACTATACCACGCTGTGTATCTACATATTACTAATATTTCATTCATAATCAGAGATTTCGATATATGGAACCCTACACTCAAGTCTTCAGAGTCTTCCTGTATCTATGTTCATCGTGTTTAGTAAATGGAATTCCTCTTTTTCACTGTTTTTCAGCATTTTTTTTTTGTATAGGATGAAAAACAGTTTCAGTGTACAATCAGGTATCCGAGTTTTCAATGTAAACAAATATTGTTTTAAATTATTTTCCGCTTATGTAAATACTTTTTAATTATTGGGCATAATATTTAAATTTACGTATACATCTTTAAAATATGTTAAAATATGTAATTATGATCAAATATGTAAAAATACGCAATGATAAATTTTGGTATATGATAAGTAAGTTTCTAATTCGTGGACATTTATCAATATTGCCCATATATTAGCAAGGCAAAGAATATGTAATTACATGTAAATCCTAGCCTTAGTTATAATTAATAACTTCTTCTCGGTTCCAAGATTCGTGGACTATGATTTGCGCAAGAATAGAGTTGTTTGGAAATCCTTCCTAAATATTAAAATTTTATTTCAGATCAGGTTCTACATGAGATTGAAATTACGTCAAACGTCAGCAAATATATTTAATTGCTCATGTGGTATAACCTTATCTGTGTGTTTGTGTACATTTTATGACACGTGTGTTTACAGTCGCTCTCTCTGTACATATAGTTATTAATTTAAACTTTACATACCAATTTGTTGAGTCAACATTTGAAGCAGAAAATTAGATTAAAATGTATCGTTCATCCAACCATGTAATCTCACTTCTAATACTCATGTGCCGCCTTTTATAATCAGATATATATATATATATATAGTCCACCGCTGTGGTCTCGGGGTAGCGTGCTGCCTTGTCACACAGTGGGCCCGGGTCCAATCTCCGGTCGGGACAGTTTTTCTGGGTGAGGTTTTTATCGGGGTTTTTCCTCACCTGTAAGACAAATGTCAGGAAAACTTTAAGGCCAAAACGGTCCCCGAAATCATACGGGCATCGCAATGATCAACATTCATATTCATCTTAGGTTAAGCTTAGGATTAGGGACTCTCCTGGCGCACCATTATCGTCATCATCACCCATCATATCATCGGGGCAACGTAACCCCGCCTTCCAGGCGCACCAACCTCAGAAGTGGGTTACAAGTACGCCATGCCAGGAGAGAAACCAGGAATGTCGAAAGACAAACCTGGGGCATTTGAAAAAAAAACTATATATATATATATATATATATATATATGTCTGCATAGTGGAAGTAATAGGCCTATAGGACAATTGTTTTTAATCATAAATTCCTAGTATCATAGACTAACTTTGTAATCACATGCTATTATTCATTTCATGGACTCTTGTCATCCCAACTTCACTCAAAAAGTTAAACTGAATATATATTCTTCTTGTAAGCCCATGTTTCCCTTCACAGAGTTTTAGGCACTCTCTCCCTACAGGGAAGAATTTGAACCATACTAATTTAGTTACACTTGTTTTCGTATAGATTACATTTGAGTGGTCCGTGGTCAGCGTTTCGCCTCATACTGACATCTAGGAAACCAAGGTAGTACTAGAACAACCAAGGTAGTACTAGGACGGGAAAATTAGGTAAATTTTGCTTAGAGGACTTTTCATTCAGGCTTAAGGATATTTTACGAGCCTGAAAATCTTCAGACTCGGGACCCACGGCTTAAAGTCCCTCTCGGAAGACTTGCTCCTTGGATTTTTCCATCCTAAAAAAATCCATCGACCCCGGCCGGGTTTGAACCCGCGACCCTCGGGACCAGAGGCAAGGAGCATAATCACTAGTCCACCGTGGCCGGTATTGAATATATATAAAACTGTTATTCTTTCATTTATATAGATATGAAACACGGTATCTTATTTCAATAATAATAATAATAATAATAATAATAATAACAATACTAACTAACTCGCTGGCTCTATCGAACCCGTAGGTTCATGGCCACGCGAACATAAGCTCTCCATATATCCCTATATTGAGCTAATGTTTTCCAATCATCCCCTATATAATCTACTTCCCTTAAATCATGGATAATGTTATTCTCCCACCTCATTCTTGGGCTACCAACTGGGCGTTTTCCCTCTGGTTTTCCTACAAGAAGCTTCTATGCATATATTTTATTCTCCATAATAATAATAATAATAATAATAATAATAATAATAATAATAATAATAATAATTGTTATTATTATGTATTTATTTGTTTATTTATTTATTTATTTATTTATTTATTTATTTAAACCGGCAGAGTTAAGGAGGCTAAAGCCTTCTCTTCCATTCAACCAACGAAAAATATTAAACACAGAAAATATTTACACATGAGCATAGCACATACAATTATAAGTAAAAATATTTATACAAATTAACTAAGAAAGAGGAAAAAACTACCTGTATCGTGTATTTGAGAATGAAGTCCATATGATATTTTTAACCAAAGAGAAAAAAAAGAAAGATGATTGGAGAAGACTGAATAACAGTGAGTTATGTGATAACAGTTATGTCTTTAATGTTGCCATGGACTGGACATATAGCACGAATGGAGAAAGAAAGAAGGATATGGAAACTTCTTGTAGAAAAACGAGAGGGAAAGCAGTTATTTTTCCATTTGTATATAAAACTGTTGTAATTCTTCCACTTATATGGATACGAAACATGAACTCTTACTTTAAGGGATGACAAAAGATTACGAGTGTTTGAGAATAAAGTCCTTAGGAAAGTTTTTGGATTTACCAGAGGGAAATCATGCATGGATCACATTTTTAGTCTGAGACAGATAACAGAAAAATCACATGCTAAGGGCCAGGAAATTCATTTGATATTTGTTGATTTAGAAAAGGCCTATGACTCAGTGCCAATCAACCAACTTTGGGATGCAATGGTTGATGTTGGTATCGATTTACCAACGATTTCACTTGTCCGACGGTTGTACCAGCAGTGTCAGGCTTCGGTTAAAGTGGATAAGATGATATCCTCTCCATTCAGAACTACTAAAGGCCTGCGACAGGGCTGTAGTATGTCCCCTACTCTGTTCAAAATATACATCCAGCATATATTGGAGCAGTGGAATCGATATTGTGGAGGTATGGGAGTACCAGTCCAAGGTGGCACAATACATTCCTTATTATTTGCAGACGATCAAGTGTTGATAGCTCAGAGTCGTGAGGATGTGAAATACATGATGAGAAAACTTCTAAATGCTTTTGAAATAGGAGGATTAAGAGTAAAAATGGAAAAAACTGAATATCTTGTAGTAGGAGGAAGTGGACGAGATATATCCCTATTCTAAGGAATTATTAGAGCTGTTAAAAAATTTAAATATTTGGGATCACTTATTGATGAATCAGGGAGTTGTAAAGCTGAAGTAGATAGCAGGTTAGTACAAGCACGAAGAGCCATAAAAATGTTGAATGGAGTACTGTGGAGTAGGACCATGTCAAACCACACGAAGAAGAGGATTTTGAAGTCTGTTGTGGAAAGCATAATGACTTATGGTGCTGAGGGATGGACTTTGGTAGAGGGACAAAAAACTAAGATCTTGGCAGTGGAGATGGTTGGAATAAGATGCAGTGCCAGTGTGTCCAGGTTGGAAAGAAGAAGAAATGAAGAAGTGAGGCAGATGATGGATATAGAGGAGACAGTGGTGGAAAGGATCGAAAGACGAGCTCTTCAGTGGTATGGCCATGTCAGGAGAATGGAGGATGATAGCTGGCCGAAAACTCTTTTGGAATGGTCACCTTCTGGTAGAAGGAAACGGGGCAGGTCAAGAACAACTTGGAGAGGAGAGATCCATAGATTGATGAACGACCGAGGTCTGGAGGAGGATGAATGGCGTGATCGGCAAGAATGGCGAATGGGAATACAGAGTAACCGCTGAAAAGTGGAGAGGCCCTCAAAAGTAAAATGTAAGTAAGGAAAGTTTTTGGACCAAAGAGAGATGAACAGACGGCGAATGGAGAAGACTACATAACAGTGAGCTACATGGTCTTTATTGGAAACCAGATGTAATAATAACAGATACGTCTCGTAGAATATGATAGGCAGGGCATGTGGCACGAATATGGAATGAAAGAGGGTTTGGAAACTCCTTGTAGGAAAACCAGAAGGAAAACGCCCAGTTGGTAGATCAAAAATGAGGTGGAAGAATAATATTAACTATTGTTAAGGGAAGATATTATAAGGATGATTGGGTTCGATAGTGTCAGTGATTTGGTTATGTTTTTACCTTCTCATCCCCCTAGGGTCGGTCGCGGTGGTCTAGTGGTTGTAATCCTTCCTTCTAGTCCCGCGGATCGTGGGTTCAAACTCGACCGAGGCCGATTAATTTTTAGGATGGGAAAATCTAACGGACAAGCCCTACGGGAGGGACTTTAGACCGTGGGTTCAGAGTATAAATATTTCCAGGCTCGCAAAAGAAGTTCAAGTCTGAATAAAAGGCATCTGAGAAAAATTTGGACGACCTTCATCCATACGAGTAACACCTCAGTTTCCTACAATGTGTAGCCTCGAGGCGATGGAACAATCCCTTCGTAAACACGATATCAGCGTATGGTTTATGCGCCTACCATACATGACGTCAGAGGGAGTGGTGTTAGAATAGTTTTCTTACCGTCTGGTTACAGCAACATTACTGAACTGTTTTGTTTAGTTTCCAGTATTCAGAAAGAACACTTTACATTAGTTATATTTCACTCTAAATTTGCGAACAGTCAGTGCGCAACTTTTATACACGGTGATTACAAATGATTGGAGCGATTTCATGATTTTATTGTAGCGATCTTATTTGACATATCTTCACAGAACTTTAAAGTTATGTATAAAAACTCATAAGGTTTTTTTTGTTTTCTCTCGCAGCCGTGTTTCAGCTTTAAACCGAGAGAGCGCAGCAGTTATCAAAGATGGCGACAGGCGAGGAGAAAGCATATGCTGTGCTTGAATTTCATTCAACTCAATCTGTGATAACTGTGCAACGACACTTCAGAACGAAGTTCGAGAAAGATGCACCGAGTGCCAACTCCATTCGGCGATGGTATGCGCAATTTAAAGCTACAGGATGCCTCTGTAAAAGGAAATCAACGGGTCGTCCTTCAGTGAGTGAAGAAAAGGTTGAGAGTGTGCGGATGAGTTTCACACGTAGCCCACAGAAATCAACACGAAAAGCGAGCAGAGAGCTGAACATTCCACAACCGACCGTTTGGAAGATCTTGCGGAAAAGATTGAAGCATAAACCTTACCACTTGCAATTTCTCACAAGCCCTTACGCCCATTGACAAAGTGAGTCGGTTTGAATTTTGTACACAAATGCAGCAGTTTATGGATGAGGATGGTTTTTGTGAGAAACTTGTCTTCAGTGACGAAGCAACATTCTTTGTGAATGGCAAAGTGAACAAACACAATGTGCGAATCTGGGGCACAGAAAATCCCCGCGTTATTGTGCAGGACATTCGCGACTCACCAAAAGTTAGTGTGTTCTGTGCGGTTTCTCAGTTCAAAGTTTATGGCCCTTTTTTCTTCTGCGAGCAGAACGTTACAGGACACGTGTACCTGGACATGCTGGAAAATTGGCTCATGCCGCAGCTGACGACCGACAGTGAGACCTTCATCTACCAGCAGGATGGTGCTCCACCACACTTCCATCACGATGTTCGTGAATTTTTAAACATGAGATTGCCAAACCGATGGATCGGTCGCGGTGGAGAGAGAATGATCAGAAATTGTTTGTCATGGCCTCCACGCTCCCCCGATTTGACGCCGTGCGATTTTTTTGTTGGGGGTATGTGAAAGATTCAGTGTTTGTGCCTCCTTTACCAGTAGACTTACCAGAACTGCGAGCTCGCATAATCAATGCCTTTGAACAAATTAATAGGGACATGTTACGTCGAGTATGGGACGAACTTGATTACAGACTTGATATCTGCAGAATCACCAAGGGGGAGCATATGGAGCACCTGTAACATCTCAAAAAAAAACCTGTAACATCTCAAAAAAAACCTGGGAAGTTGCTCTATGTATCTGTAAAAGTTCGTGAAAATATGTCGAATACTACAGCTACCATAAAATCATGAAATCGCTCCAATCATTTGTAATCACCCTGTATTTGAGTGAAGTATACTTTGTCTGTAAGTGTGAATCCTGCTCTTGTTTACATCCCACTGTTGTTCAGAGTTCAGAGTGACCTCTACTATATGGGTGAAGTTAGTCTAGCTCGCGTCATTGGAAGGAGAGGTTTCATCTTTACTAACATATGTAGAGAAATAAGCGTAACTAAATTCGTCTAGTTAAGAAACTTTCCATTAGGGAAATAACCATGCCCCCGCAGTAGGTAAAGGTTGAGCATTTATTTTTCATCCTTTCTCATCCTTATAAATGCTAGAGGTAAAACTGGGCTTAATAAAATAGGGACTGTCACCAATGAAAACTTTCAATTCAGTATTAATATCGGTTTAATTAATAAATAAAACTATCAAAGTTTTATATGATTTTCATAAATATTTATTTTATTCGACATTGTAACAGCGGTTTCAATACATTGCATCTTCTTCAGATGAATGTTGAATAAAGTATTTTTTATGAAAAATCATATAAAACTTTGATAGTCAATACTAATAAAATTCATGATAAGATTCCGTTGAGGTAATAAGTCACAATAGTAAAATATGAATAAAATTGTAAAATAGTCACCTTATAGGTCCGTCTCCTCAACTTAAAATGTTTTAACACTCTGTAGGCCTTTCGGGACTAGTCTCATCATCAGCAGAATGAAGTAGGTCTGTATTTGTTGGTCTTCAATGAAGCACTGTTCAAACATCTTAAGTTGAGGAGACGGACCTATAAGGTGACTATTTTACAATTTTATTCATATTTTAATATTTCGATAGTTTTATTTAATAAATGAACACATGGATTTTCATCAAGTAAACACCAAATCAATTGATTACTAATATCGTTCGATTTTTTAGTATTTCTACAAGTCATCTTTGTTGTTAAAGTTAAGTTTACCTTTAACATACAGGGTGATTCACAATAAGTATTACTGACTTCTAAGGGTTGTAGAGCGAACTTAATAGATGAAGTTTTGATAAGGAACCCATGTCCGGAAACGTGTCATTTTGATTTAAAATAAGTTTGAAAATCGAAACACAATGGGCTGATATCGCGTGTCTATTGCAGACTTTTAAGGGTTGTATTACAAGTGTGGTTCCATGTGGCGACGCATGTTTTCATACACATATCCTACAAAAACCTGGTGTGTGCTCAATAATCTCTGCTGCCGCCACAATTCTTGCTAGAAGGTCTTCCTCCGACTCGATAGGTGTAGTACAACCCCTAGAAGTCTGTAATATTTATTCTGAAACACAAGACACACGATATCAACCCATTGTGTTTCGATTTTCAAACTTATTTTATATCAAAATGGTACGTTTCCGGACATGGGATCATTCTCAAAACTTTATCTAATAAATCCCTTCTACAACCACTACTTATTGTGAATTACCCTGTATTTTATAGTGTTAGGTGATGCGTTAAGAACTTATATTTGTTGTTAAATTATAAAGTAGCCAGATTTAATTATAAGAACAAGTTTTGTTAACACCGTGTGCCGTATGAAGTCCCAGAAGGAAGATGCATAAGTGATGGAGCAGTTCTCGAATGACTTTGTTAGATGTGAAATATGTTGAATATTTAACATGTCTTCTTGTGAGAGCTATCCGCTTTACTAGCCATTGTGTTTCCATGTTTATCTTTCTTTTTTGTGTTTTTGTCCTTTTTTTCTGGATGTTTGTTTACGTAACAACAGTTCGCTCCTGCAAGAAAGGTGAGTAGTGTTCATGTATCGTTTTTATGCCTGATATTTACATGATATATTATCAGTTTTATTTTAAATATATTACCATCTCATTTTGTATCAACGAATATATTATAGGAGAAAATATTGCCTTCAATATTTATACTGGCAGCTAACATTAATAAAATGTATAGCAGAACTCCGTTGAGGTGTTATATTAAAATAATATAAAATTATTTACTTTAAAGATCCGATTTCTCAACTTCTTAGATTATTAAAATGCTGTAGGCTTTTGGGACTAGCCCCATCATCAGCAGACGGATGCAGGTCTACTGCCATCGACCCTCGTTGAAGTACTCTTCATTTACCTCTTCTCGTCCTTTCAATAATGAGGTAATATCACCTGATCTGGACTCTATGATAAAGCTACCTCATACGAAAAGTGTGTGATCCCCTATCGGTCTTAGGATGCCTTTAGGGATAAATCCCGCATTTCTAGAACAATCGACACGATATGTCATCCCTCAGAAAAGGCTCTTGATAATCATTTCCGTTAGAGGCTGAATAGACCTCAGGGTTATAATGCCGCCAGAAGTTATAGGTCAGTTTAAAAATACTGACGCTACCCGGACGAGACCCCGAGCTACCCGCTTGAAGCGTATTCCCTTAACCAACTACGTTAAGGCGTGCCCTACCTCTTATAAGGTCTACTCAAATCGCTCTTCCTGTCCGGCCGGTAATTCATTAAGTTTAGCTCTTAATAATAATCATATTAATATTAATAATAATAATAATAATAATAATATTATTATTATTATTATTATTATTATTATTATTATTATTATTATTATTATTATTATTATTATTATTATTATTATTATATGTGTTATAATAGAGACGAATGGAGGAAAATTATAAAACGAAATTGAAGACAAATAATTTTTGCCGGAAAAAATGTATAAACTGTTAAAACCGAAAATGTATTATTATTATTATTATTATTATTATTATTATTATTATTATTATTATTATTATTATTATTATTATTATTATTATTATTATTATTACTATTATTATTATTGTACTCGAACATGCCATCAAATCGTTAGAGGATGAAGAAGACCTACAACTCACTGGTGATAATAAGCTGTTAGATTATGCTGACTGTGTAGTATTATTAGCCAATAGTGGAGATACTGAGGACCAACACATACACTCTATTGAGTAACACTAAGAAATTTTGACTGGAAGTAAGCATCAATAATACTAAATATATGTTCACACGTAGAAATACATTATACGATGTAAATGGACAGTTAATGACAAGTGAGGGAAATTTTGAAGATGTAGACTGAATTCAAATATCTAGGAACAATAATTACAAGCAAGAAATAGGTGCACAAATATATAAACATTAGGCTCCATTCTGGAAATGCATGCTATTACGCACTACAGGGCCTCTTGTCGTCCCAACTTCTCTCAAAAAAGACATTAAACTGAGAATATATAAAAATGTTATTCTCCAAGTTATATTATATGGATGCGAAATATGGACTCTTACTTTAAGGGAAGAGAAAAAATTATCAGTATTTGAGAATAAAGATTTTAGAACAATGTTTAGACCAAGGAGAGATGAACAGACAGATGAATGGAAAATTCTACATACAAGTGAGCAACATGATCGTTATGGGAAACCAGATATAATGAGAAGACTTAAGTCTCATAGACTGTGATGGGCAGGACATGTGGCACGAATGGGACATGAAAGAGGGGCATGGAAATTCCTTGTTGAAAACCAGAGGGAATGTTCCTAGTAAGCAGTCCAAAATCGAGTTGGGAGAATATCATAAACCATGATTTGAAAGAAATAGATTATTGTCAAGTGTTGGACCATGCAAAAATTAAAAGAATATATATTCACTGATACATTCATACGAAACGAGGCGATCAAAATAGGATGATTATGATTGCCAGATGAGGTTTGGGGACTATTTATACCTTACGGTTTCCCGACACACCTACACACACACACTCACACACACATACACTCACACACACACACACACTCACACACACACATATTATATAGGCGAGGAAAGCCCCGAAAAATCTCTTAAGGCCCGTGGGATAGTAGATGGTTAAAGTCCTAGAACAAATGGGCTGTTTGTCCTACGTGACGGTCACCTTTGTCCCTAGAACATAAAAAAAATAACTTGTATAATTATTTCCATTATATCCTTAGCCGAATCCCGGAACCATGACGCCGTCAGAACTAATTAACTGGATAACTCACTGGTATTATCAAACTTGTAGATTCATGTCCGCACATATATAAGCTTTCCATACATCCCTAACGTGAGCTAACATTTTTTCAATCTTATAATGTCCGAACATCCCATGTCCCAGTGTTTGAACTTTTGGCATGGATTCCCTGAAATAGTGCCCACCCGGAGAACCGAATAGGGGGCTACTTTACCTTCGGAAATTTTTACCCCAGTGGAACCAATGTCCGCGTTTCTTGACGGTGAAAGATCGCCCCTCTTTTGACTAAGGTTCTTTTTTCGTCTAAGTTATCGCCTTCGACCTGTCTGAAATGGGTAACCCTTTCGGTAGCAATGCTACCGCCGGCATAGCTCTCGGGGTCATTTACGTAAATTCAAAATCCAAACCATATTTATAAAAGTAGTAAAATGTTTAATGACCTATGGAGCAGAAACGTGGACTATAAATGCCAAATTATAGTCAAAATTGCAATCTACAAAAATTTATTTTTTAAGATCTGCACGATACTCTAAATTTTGAATGATAACTTATAGTTTATTCATTTTTTAAATTTATAAAATAAATTTTTCAGAATTTCTTGAAGCTCTTCTTGGAACCAGTGCCCTTAGACACTTTGAGGACATTGAATCGAACCGTCTTGCTAAGCGGCCGACACTCCCCGATTGTTACATCTCCAATCTCAACATCCCTGAAGCAAGGTGAGAGATGCACGGACATGTTTCTGTGTCTCTTCTCAAATCGGTTGTATTTTCTGATATAATGCAGATAATCACGTCTGATAACTATAGTCCTCTGCATCTTCATCTTCTGAACCACACCGGTGAGAATACGGCCTCTGATAGACACGTTCCCAGTGAATGGACATTTCTTGTCTATGTATGTCCCTTCTATAGCCTCTCGTGGAGTTTTAAACCCGAGCCCAACATTACGATATCTGCGTAGCGACTTCTTCTTCTGTCCTAATTTCCTGTTGAGGTTCAAATGCGGCTGCTTCTGGAAAGCCCTCTCTGTCTGATCCGCCATTTTCTTAAAGGACACAAACGCAAATGGCTACTCTAAATTAGACATCATCAGAAACAGTATTATCCGAGAAAAATTAACTTGAAAGGAACACTTTTACAATTTAGTTTAAGTTTAGGTTAAGAACTCTCCTGGCGCTTCATTATCATTTATCACCCATCATATCATGGGGGTAACGTAACTCCGCCTTCCAGGAGCCCCAACTTCAGAAGTGGGTTACAATTACACCAATGCCAGGAGAGAACACCAGAAATGTCGAAATGACAACCTGGGGCATTAAAAAAATTGTGGGGAATAAATAAATACTATGGTTTGGACACGAGAAGATGATGAATGAAGATAGATTGCCAGTTAAGTGTTTGCAGTGGATTCCAAATTGGAGAAAAAGATGAGGGAACTTAAGAAGACATGGATAGAGGGAGTTATGAATTTGCTGAAGAATAGGGAACTGTAGGATGATGACTGAAAGGATAGAAATGATGGAGGAAGAAAATTAAAACTTAATATTGGGCACAGAAAGATGTGTATACATTTAAAATCTGTCTTAAAAATGCGGACAACATCGGGAATCGAACCTGTGACCTTCCGGCTTGTAGCTTATTGCCTTTATCAATTGTGATATTAGCTCTAGGTCCTATCTTCTCTCTAGTTAAAACAGCAAATTTCACTCACATTCAATACCACATACGATATGCTTACATTTACACATTTTTGTTTTAGATATTGGGTCTCTCTCTCTCACTCTCCCTCTCTCTCTCTCTCTCTCTCTCTCTCTCTATCTATCTCTCTATATCTCTATCTCTCTCCTCTCTCTCTATCTATCTATCTATCCATCTATCTATCTCTCTCTCCTCTCTCTCTCTCCCTCTCTCTCTCCATCTCTCTCTCTCTCTCACTCTCCCTCTCCTCTCCCTCTCTCTCTCTCTCTATCTCTCTCATCCATCTCTCCTCTCTCCTCTCCCCTCTCATCTCCTCCTCTCCCTCTCTCTCCTCTCTCCCTCCTCTCCCTCTCTCTCTCCCTCTCTCGCTCTCCCTCTCTCTCATATATCTATATCATCTCTCTACCTCTCTATCTCTCTCTCTCTTTCGCTCTCTATCTCTCTATATCAGCTCTCTCTCGCTCTCCTCTCCCTATACATCTATATCTCTCTCTCGCTCTCTATCTCTCTCTATAAATAGATATATATATCTCTCTATATCATCTCTCTCTCGCTCTCTCTCCTCTTCTCTATCTCTCTCTCGCTCTCTATCTCTCTCTATATATATATATATATCTCTCTATATCATCTCTCTCCTCTCTCTCTCTCTCTCTCTCTCCCTCTCTCTCTCTCTCTCCCTCTATCTCTCTCTCGCTCTCTCTCTCTCTCTCTCTTTCTTTTTTTTGAGATTTTTTCTAGCTTTCACTAATTTCAAGTCTGATGTATGGCTCTGAAGATTTTTTTTCATGTCAAAATATGGCATGTTGAGCTTTTGTAAGTTTTTCCAGCTGTGTCTGACATTTAAAGAAATGTTTTCTGCTTACAGTTGCGATACTCTGAAGGTTTTCTGGCTACATCAGCAATGACTATTCGTCATATGACCATTATGACATGAGACAAACATACTAAAATATATATAAAAATGAGAATTCTGGACTCCGAGAGCGGAAACAGATGACGTTACAACCAGAAACAAACCATACACAATATTATATTTTATAACATAAAGTTTTCTTATTAACTAACTAATACTCGGCAAGCGCTGCTATGCCTAGATACTAAATTAAATACAATTTTTAAACTTTCGTTTTAGATTAACTCCTACACCAAATGGTTTTAGAGCATAGTAGTAGCAATTATACACTCGCCGAACCCAGACGAATGTAACTAGTTTTTTTTTCGGATTTCAAATAAACCCCAACTTCTAATTGTTGGATTTCGCTGATTTTTGGACAATTTCTACCCCAATTTAATTTAATGGAATAGACTGAGTTTATAATAATATAAATATACGTAGAAATTATTATATAATGGAAATGGACAGCTAATGACAAATGAGGGAAATTTTGAGGAAGTGGCTGAATTCAAATGCCTAGGAACAATAATCACAAATAGGAATGAGATGCACAAAGAAATTAAACATAGGCTCAATTCTGCAAATGCGTGCTATTACGCATTGCAGAGACTCTTGATGTCCCAACTCATTTCAAAAAATGTTAAACTGAAAATATATATAACTATTATTCTACCAGTTATATTATATGGGTGCGAAGCATGGACTCTTACTTTAAGGGAGGAAAGGAGATTACAAGTATTTGAGAATAAAGTACTTAGGAAAATTTTTGGACCAAATAAAGATGAACAGACAGGTGAATGGAGAAGACTCATAACAATGAACTACATGGTCTTTATAGGAAGCCAGATATAATAAAAACAGTTAAGTCTCGTAGACTGCGATGGGCAGGACATGTTGCACATATGGGGAATGAAAGACTTGCATGGAAGCTTCTTGTAGGAAAGCCAGAGGGAAAACGGCCAGTTGGTAGACCAAGAATGAGGTGGGAGAATAACATTAACTATGAATTGAGGGAAGTAGATTATACAAGGAATGATTGGAGAGCATTATCTCAGGATAGGGATGTATGGAGAGCGTATGTCCGCGCGGCCATGAACCTACGGGTTCGATAGTGCCAGTGAGTAAGTAAGTAAGACTGAGTTTTCATTATGAAACATCGAAAATTATGACCGCTAGAGCAATTTTTAAATTTTCGCTTCAGGTGAACTCTTACACCTAATGCTTTAGAGGATTATAGATAACAACAAACACGCATGTATTTGAATGCAACGTTGTGTCAAAATTTCAAGTCAATCGACAGAGCACTTTTTCAGTTTTGCGAGCACAAACATACACAGGTTGATATATATATATATATATATATACACACACACTAGCTAATATCCGGCGTGCGCTGCTACCAAAATAAAATTGTGTGTTTTTTAATAAGTTTTAGTTGGATAAGTAGAAGGAAAAATAAATTTAATTTATATCGTTATTAGTTTTAGATACCCCGTGCTGATTACCCGTCGTTGCCCGGGAATCTACGCATTCCGATGTACATTACATAAATGAGCTGAAAGACAAAATTCGTTATTTTGAGTTATCCATAAAGGAATACCCGCCGTGCGTTGCTATGCTTTCCCGGGAATCTACTTATCCCGATCTCCTTGGTATCAATGAAAGACAAAAATGGTTATTGTGAGTTATCCTTAAAAGATTAACATATGCTGTCGCTGACTTTTCTGTAGAGGTTTTTTTTTCAGATATTCATTTCTGTGTACAATAATTTTCTGTATTTGTTATGGTTTAGGCAGCATGAGCCATTTAAGCTCACAAAAAGCAACATTTTTTTCGCGTTTTTTCACTACAGAACGTGATTTTTAAGGGTGAAGGGCTTGAGCATTATAACTCTCTTATAACCTATAACCTTCTCGGAAAAATCCTGAACATCTTGCAAAAAGCCCCATGACAATCGGATGAATAGTATGGCAGCACATGTTTGCCCGGGAATCTACTAATCCCGATCTCTTTGGCATCAATGAAAGACAAAAATGGCTATTTGTGTGTGTTCTGCAAAAAATGAACATATGCTGTCGCGGACTTTTTTGTAGAGTTTTTTTTGAGATATTCAATTCTGTGTACATTAATTTTGTGTATTTGTTACGGTTTAGGCAGCATAAGCCATTTAAGGGTAAAAAAGGGGACTTTTTTCACATTTTTCACTACAAAGGGTGTTTTTAAGAGTGTAGGAGTTGAGTATATCAACCCTCTTAGAGCCTATTTTCATCCCGGGAATCTCCTGAACATTTTGCAAAAACCTCCATCACAATCGGATCAACTTTATGGCCGCGCATGAAGTACGAACAAACAAACAAACCAACAAATATTAATTTTTATATATTAGATATAAAGATTAACATGTTTAGAATTTTCAACGTGTATGATCTAAAGATACATCACGTGGTTTCGTTCATTTAATAATTTTATTAAAAACAGACGAAAACTAACGAGAAGAGATATATATTTTTTATTTTCGGATAATTTCACAATGTACCTAATAATAATAGTTACATACCATTTCGTTTTCATTGCGGTCCGCCACATTTAATTAACTGTCACGAAAAATAAGATTTTGCCAATTTAAATCGACAGAAATGAAGTTTTACGTGCAATTAAGGGATGTACAAGACTATATCATATAAGGAACGAAAATATGAGAGAAGAACTAGGAGTAATGCCAATAACACATCAAATCTATAATTACAAGAAGCGATGGGCTGAACACCTGCAACGAATGGATAACAACAGATTTCCGAAGCAGGCTTTGGTGTACAAACCACGAGGGAGAAGAGATCCTGGCAGACCAAGAAAGAGATGGAGTATTGAGCCGGAACAGGCCATGGAGCCTATACCGTGAAGATGATTATGCCAATTTAAGGATTGAAATGGTATTTCTCATCTATCTAGTATATAAAAATGAATGTTTGTTCGTATTTTATGCGCTCTATAATCAAGAATTAATATTTATAGGTATAACTATTATATTATTAACGTTCATCCGATTGTAATGGGGCTTTTAGCAAAATGTTCAGGAGATTCCCGGGATGAACATAGGTTATAAGACAGTTGTGATACTAAGCTCTTACACCCTTAAAAATCACTCTATGTAGTGAAAAAGCCCCTTTTTTACGCTTAAATAGCTTACCCTGCCTAAACCATAACAAATACACAAAATTAATGTACACAGAATTGAATATCTAAAAATAATTCTACAAGAAAGTTCGCAACATGCATATGTTTATCTTTTACCGATACCTCACAATAACCATTTTTGTCTTTAATTAATACCAAGAAGATCGGGATAAGTAGATTCCCGTGTAAGCAAAGCAGTGCACGGCGGGTATTCTTTTTACGGATAACTCAAAATAACGAATTTTGTCTTTCAGTTAATTTATGCCAAGTACATCGGGATAGTAGATTCGCGAGCAATGTCGGGTAATCAGCACGGGGGTATCTAAAAATAATTACGATGAGGCTTTGGTTATAGTGATAGCTTGAATATTAAATTTTGGAAGATGAAATTTTATTTATTATCTGTATTGTATGAAAGGTAGTTTGGAAATAGAATTAACATTAATTAATTATTAGTTTATTGATTGTTTTATCTGCAAAAACGAAGAGAGCAAATTTATAATTATTTTTCCTTTTAGGCCTATATATTCAAGTAAACATAAAAACACAATTTTCGTATATTTCAGCTAATTTATGCCAAGAAGATCGGGATAAGTTGATTCTTCGGCAACGCCGGGTAATCAGCACGGGTATCTAAAAATAATGATATGAATTTAATATTATTTTTCCATGTACTTATTCAACTAAACGCAAAAATACATTATCATTTATTTAGGCGTAGCAGCGCATGCCGGGTATTAGCTAGTTTATTATAAAATGTACTCAAATTAATAAATATTAAACTCACAATAGTCATATCCACGTGGGGACAAGGAAGTTACTTAACCAAGCTAAATTAAATACGTATATTTCCCTACAAATCCCAGTGAGTGACTTGTGGTTAGCACTTCCCCTCAAATAAACATCTAGTAGGCAACTAATATATTACCTGGATGGTAAATGTCCATTAAATTTTACTCAGAGGCTCTAAATTCAGGCTTGAGGTTCTTTTACGAACCCGAAAATCTTCAGACTCGGGACCCACTGCTTAAAGTCCGTTTAAGTGGACTTGTCCCTTGGATTTTTCCATCCTAAAAATTAATTGACTCCAACCAATTTTGAACCCGCAACCATCGGTAGGCCTACTGGAGGCAAAAATGCGAATTGATGCAGCACAAGCATTTCTCGGGGCTTTTCCCATTTTCCCCAGCCAAAAAAAATAATTCCACCATTTCTCCACCCTCATGCTGTCCATTTTGTTCCATTTCATTTCGTCTGCCCCTCTGATGATTCTACAGCTTAGTCACCCAGCATCCTTGTATATCATAAATCAATGATAGGGTCTTCATATCATCCCTTAATTTGGAATTAAGCCGGACAATTGTAGATAAATTACTACTTCCCTCAAATCATGGGTAATGTTATTCTCCCACCTCATTCTTGACCTATCTACTGGGCGCTTTCCTTCTGATTTTCCTAGAAGGAGCAACGATTCCCTCTTGCATTCCTCATTCGTGCCATAATTTCTGCCCATCTGTCTAAGAGACTTGGTTTCCTATAAAACTCATGTAGTTCTCTATTATGTAGTTTTCTCCATTCGCCTTTTCATCTCTCTTTGGTCCAAAATGTTTCGTAAAAACTTAAATCTCAAATATTTGTAATTTTTTCTCCTCCCTTAAAGTAAATTTCTATGTTTCGTATCCATATAATATAACTGGGAGAATAATAGTTTTATATACTTTCAGAGTAACGTTATTTTTAGAAAAGTTAGGCCAAGAGTCCAGCGATATGTAATAGCATCCATTCCTAGAGTTGAGCCCATTTTAAATTTCTTTGTGTACATCATTCCTGTTTGTAATTATTGTTCCTGGAAATTTGAATTCAGCCACTTCTTCAAAAATGTCCTCGTTTATCATTTCTATTACACAATGTACACCGTGTTCCAAAATGATGGTCGGGATTTTAAGAAATTGGATGCGTGATTATTTGCTATAATGAAAGAAAAACTGTGAAAGTTTCATATCCTGTATGCAGTAATTTGTTTCTTGTCATTATTATGTTGTCAGCGTTAAATTTGTGAAAATGGCGATTCCTGTACAGAAGTCATTCTGTGTGTTGCAATTTGCGAAGTCTGGTTCCATTGTTGCAGTGCAGCGAGCTTTCCGACGGAAATTTGGAATTGATCCTCCGACAGATAAAATTATCCGTCGATGGTATAAACAGTTAGAAACAACTAGATGTATCTGTAAAAGGAAAAGTCCAGGACGTCCACGAACACCAAATGACGCGTCGGTCCGGATGGCATGATTCATTCCCATACCCTCCACGGTCTCCCGATCTCACACCTTGTGATTTCTTCCTGTGGGGGTATGTGAAGGACCATGTGTACGTACCACCACTTCCGGTCGACCTTCCAGACTTGAGAAGAAGGATTGTTGCTGCTGTTGAATCCATTACTCCAAATATACTGACCAAGGTTTGGGAGGAATTCGACTCTCGGCTAGATGTGTGCCTTGTGACAAAAGGTGCTCACATCGAACACTTATAAAGTATGTTATGAAAACTCGAAGAGTTTCTCTTTAATCCCATGTAACTTTTGTTCTTATATATATATATATATATATATATATATATATATATATATTATATATATATATATATCATGTAAAGGAAATTAAATAACTTTGAAACCCCGTCCATAATTTTGGAACATTCTGTATTTCTATGTGTGGCCATATTTTAATTTTATCGATATTATCTTTCAGTTTCAATTTTTTTTTTGTGTTACTCAATAGAGTGTAAATATTAGCCCTTACTATCTCCTCGTTATCACCTAATAAAATTACATTACACACATTTAAAAAATTGCAGTAATTTGAAAATCATTTTATTGGTACATTTTTCTCGGGAACTACTATGAGATGTTAGGACTGTTTACTCATCTTATGATGATGCTCCTGTAACACATTCAGTACAATATTCCTTCTATCTCTTGAAATAAACATATTTTCATAAATAGCTTGTATGAAAAAAAGGATTTACTTTTTAATTAATTCTTGGAATATATTAATTTGTATTATTTCCACCCTATATTGTAATATTAGTTGAGACGGCTGCAATACAATGAAATTTTGTGTCTTGGATGTTGAATTGTTTTACCAGAAACGATTTTCTGGGAATGTGACTACTTTCTCCCACTCTTATTAAGGTAATTTAATTGAAGGCAGAACGTGAGCCCAGATGATTAGCAGAAACCTCTGTTTGTATACTAATTACAAACACGATTATTCCTGATGAATTGGTCCCAACTAAACTTGTTATCCAGCCAACTGCTTTTATCTCTTTAAATTAACCTGATTCGTTGTTATTTATCAGTGGCGTCCCGGCCTTTCAGACTGGGACTTACACTTGAAAGAAAGCTGCAATTATCATTATGATTGTTATTATTATTATTATTATTATTATTATTATTATTATTATTATTATTATTATTATTATTATTATTCAGCATCAAGGATTAGACCTGCTGGTCTGTTCCGATCTCATGTTAGAATTGGTCTATTCATCTTTTACTGGGTCTTCCAACATTTCTTCGTCCTAATGGCTTGTAATGAAGAATCTATTTCGGAATTCTATTGTTATCCATTCTATTGATGTGGTCCATCCATTCATCTCTGTATTGTGTAATTCTATCTAATAGTTTGAATATATTCAGTTCTCTTCGTATATCCTCACTTCGCCTTTGATCCATTATTGCATATCCAGCCACATTCCTTAGAAACCTCATTTCTGACGTTTCTATTCTTCGTTCCTGGTTTTTAGTTTTTAGTTAAGACCCAGTGTTCCGATTCATACAGTAGTGTTGCAACCGCCATTGTTATAAAATTTTAAGTGTCTCCTTTCTAGTTCCTTTGATACTTCGTTTTATGGGGCCACACATATAATTAAATTTATTTTGTTTTCAGTCTTCACTTTTTCTGTATGATACATTGTCATCATCATCATCATTCAGGGATTAAGCCTGTTGGCTCGTTCCGGTTTCATGAAAGCTAGAATTGTTAAAATTGTTCAGATCATCTTCTGTGTGGGCGTCCAACATTTCTCCTTCCGTGCGGTTTATAATTTAGCAATAATTTTGGAAATCTTCCTTCTTGCATTCTATCATTATGTTCTTTCCAGTCGTTCCATATTTAATTATTCGGTCTGTAAGTTTGAAAATATTTAGTTCCTTTCTTATATCTTCGTTTCTTTTCTTATCCAGCAGAGTATATTCTGCTATATTTCTTAAAAATCGCATCTCAGCTGCTTCCAATCTTTGTTCTTGTCTTTTTTAGTGATCAACCAACATTCTCATCCATACATCAATATAGGAACAGCCATTACTTTATAAAATTTAATTTTTGTTTCTTTTCTTGTGTTTTTAAGGGTTCTTTTAATAGTGCCACACATTAGATTAAATTTATTTATTTTGTCATTAATATCTTCAATTTTAACATATGATAAGTTGATATGATACATTGTATCCGAGGTAATTAAAATTGCTCACTTGCTCTATTATTTTATTGTCTAATTGGATTTTACTCATACCCTCAAAAAGCTAAAACTTTTTTTTAGAATAGATATTTTCAAGTTGCATGTTTCACATATTTTAATTATTTTATTGTTATTGTTATTATTATTATTATTATTATTATTATTATTATTATTATTATTATTATTATTATTATTATTATTATTATCATTATTAAAGGAAATTATGCAAGTTGAAAAAACATATTAGGAAAAATAGAAGAAAAATGTTTGAAATGGTATGGATACCTCATAAGAATGAAAGAAGGGAGAATACCAAAGAAGATCCTTAATTGGAAAGCTAATGGAAGAAGTGGAAGAGGCAGGCCTAGAGAACGGTGGATGGATGGAGTGAAAAGAAGTATAGAAGCTAGAGAACTGAGGGAAGAAAATGCTTTAGGCAGGAACCTCTGACGACAAAACACTTTGGGTTGAAGGAGAAACAATGTATTGTGGAATATTCCTAAATTTAAAAAATGTATTATTATTATTATTATTATTATTATTATTATTATTATTATTATTATTATTATTATTATTATTATTATTATTATTATTATTATTATTATTATTATTATGACCAACCTAATGAGGTAGTGGTTAGAGCTTCTGACTACAGTTGATGGGGTCCCGGTTCCGATTCCCTGTTAGACAACAGACATTTTTTTCTTAAAGAAAATTATTCATGTGACCTCCTATGGTCTGGATTTAGGCTAAGTTTAGGTTTAGGAATGCTCCTAACGCTTCATTGTCATTCATCACCCATCATATCATCGGAGTAACATAACTCTGCCTTCTAGGCTTTCCAACTTAAGAAATGGCTTCCAATTCTGCCAATGCCAGAAGAGAATATCAAAAATGTCATAAATACAACCTGGTGGCATTTGTAAAATATATTAGTATTTTTTTTAAATATTAATAAACTAACAATAATAATAATAATAATAATAATAATAATAATATTGTAGGAGGTGTAGCACAGGTATCTGGTTACTATATTAAAAAGCAAATAAATAAAAATGGACGAATTACTATTCCACAATGTGATGAGTGATCTATGAATACCGTATATGTATACAGAGTATTTCGCTTATAACTATAGCCTAATAAAAGAAATAGCTATAACTTATGAAATAATCTAAATCTATAAATGAAACTAATTGACACAAAGAGGAAAACTGGTATTTTTGTTAAACTTATGTCCCATAAACCTCTGCGATGGGAAGCACATGTGGCAGGAATGAAGAATGAAAGAGGGGCATGAAAACTTCTCGTAGGAAAACCAAGGAAAAACGCTCAGTTCGTAGACCAAGGATGAGGTGGGAAAAAACATTAACCATGATTTGAGGAAAGTAGATTATACAGAGGATGATTGGAAAACGTTAGCTCAGGATAGGGATGTATGGAGAACTTATGTCTGTTCGACCATGAACTGATGGTTCGATAGTGCCAGTGAGGTAGTAAGAGTTTGTTAGTTATGTCCCATAAACTTCAACATTTTTTCCATTTCCATGGGAAATGTTCAACCGGTTTTGAAACTTGATCCATGTATTATGAAGTATCTGTGGTGATACCTGTTGGCGGCAACATTGTAAATCTGCCAAATCACCTGCTGGTGTCGTGAAGATCTAGTACTTAACAAATCTCCACAGGAAAAAATCAAGTGGTGTTAGGTCTGGTGATCTAGCAGGCCATTTGGTGTACGTGATCTTCTTCTGATCGACATTTTCAGACACTTTACACTTGGAATGTGTACCTGATTTGGATAACAATCTTCCTGTTTCTCTGAGCTGTCTATTCATTTCATTATTGATGCGTACATCGGATTAGCATATCTCTGTCTAACAACGTATTGACGACGAAACAGGCGGTGCACTTAAATTACTGTACAGAATTATTTTCTGCCAATGAAAGCATAAGAAATACTTTCTGTTGTTGTGTCCACAAAAGGATTATGGTCTACATGTGTCGACAATCCTCAGATGAAGTGAATGAAAGTGCTGGAGGAGATACGAGAAGGGAAATCCAACCAAACATGCCCACAAATAAAAGAACAGTCATATGCCAGGCATCAGTGTGATATATTTTAGACATATTCTACTGATGATTGTACATCAGACTTCGAACTAGCACGTCAGCCGAGAGACTGAAAGGTTCAGATAGTACAATCCCTCATGACGTAATATGCTGCGTACGACATTCCTCGTAGCTGCTTTCTTCTTAGATGTGGACTGTAACTCTTTCCTAAGACGATAAGAATTCTCCTATGAAATGTTCTGTCCAGACCGTGATGCGTGACGTTTCTAAAATTAACAATATCGAATTAAAACATCCAATCTCCTCTTCCAAATGCTACCAACCTGAATCATTTTGGATACATTGTTTTGAATTTAACTACAATATTTATTTTATTATATTTAGAATGGGAACGCGGTGTGTATATAATTAGCAGTCCATGACATTCTGTGCGGCCCGGCGCCAAAAGGTCCCACAATCAGCACTTGTCGTAAGAACAGGATCTGCTGCAGTTCTCCTTTTCTCTCTACCCTTGCCTTCAAGACAAATATATCTTCTGAAAATATTGGAATCTTCATTCGGAATACTTATGAAGGAATTCGCCATACTAGCTTAGATAGTTGCATGCCTGCTTCCTGACTAGCGGGTCTGGGTCTGTACACAACCTGGCGGAGTTGAAAATTTTGATTATTAAATTACCGTAATTAAATGCAATTAATTTAATTGCAACATTTTCAATTTCGGGGCCTGGAGAGATGCGATCTACAATTTTTAATTGCTTGATTGTGTACCAGATCCCTGCACTACATTGTAAACCTCTCCAGTTGAGAAGGCATGTAGTACTGTTGATAGCGTTTTGTCTGTCGGATGGGGACGTTAAGCCAGGCAGCTCCCTTGGTGCTTTTCGATAGGAGTACGCTACGTTCCGGCACCTGGTTTCAAGCTCCTCCATTGTCTTCATCATCATTCACTCCTCTCTGTACACAATACAAGAACCACACCATATACGTAAAGTGGTCTGCCGAAGTGGTGCGTTAATTGAAAATTGATCGCATTAACCCCATCTATTTGCCCTGCGCGGAACCGAAGCTCGTAAGTGCAGTGGATTGCATTAGGACAGCGATAACCCACTGCATTAGAACATATAAATGTGCTAGAGCCAAGGATAATAATCTGATCTATGCTAGGGCTTCGACGAGCATGCACAGTGTTCTCTTTCCAGAAATTTCCCATTACAATTTAGCGCCTTAATTTGTTTTTCAACTAATAAATTGTGTTTTCATTGTCACGTCGTTATTTATAGTTAACGCGATATGAAATAAAATTATTTTTTCACGGTTCATTTGTTTTGATCTCATCATTATTAATTAAAAATTGCATATGCGAGTTTGCCGGCCGACAGGTTTCTTCCAACCCACAACGAATACTACGTTTTCTAGTCACATATAATGTGGAATTGGACAGCTAATGACAAATGAGGGAAATTTTGAAGAAGTGACTAAATTCAATTTTCTTAAAAAAATGTTGGACCAAAGACAGATGAATGGAGAAGACTACAAAACAGTGAGCTACGTGGTCTTTATAGGAAGCCAGATATAATAACAGTTAAGTCTCATAGACTGTGATAGGCAGAACATGTGGCATGTATGGGGAATGAAAGAAATGCATGGAAGCTTCTTGTAAAAAACTCCCATTGTTATATAAAGAATGAGGTGGGAGAATAACATTAACCATGATTTGAGGGAACCTCAACATGAGCCTTGGGAAGCCATAAATGAACAGAAAACATAGGTATTTTTACCAAAAAAAATGCTAGAATTATTCTTAAATAAAAAAAATCTAATCAAATCGCCTGTAATCCTAGATTATATAGGGGATGATTGGAAAACATTAGCTCAGGACAGGGATGTATATATGCGGCCATGAACCTATGGGTTCGATAGTACCAGTGAGTTAGTTAGTTTTACTGGAATTTAAGTTTGATATAAGACTTGCTATCATCATCATCACCTTCAGTACTACAGCACTACCTATAGTAAAATCAAAAAGTTATAAATTATATTTTACTTATCTTTTTTCTTTAAATATGTTATTAAACTCATACATAATTTAGGCTTATGTTAAGAGAGAAAAAAAAACAAAAAATAAAAATTCATTATTACCTGACAAAAAGATCTTGAAGGAACACTGTTTTTTATTAATCACATAGGTAATTATCAGCCTTGATGTTTTAAGGAAAGAGGTGGGCTTTGTACACTCTTACTCGTAGAATAATGACTACACTTAAATATTAGTTTATTTTCATAGCATGTAAATGTAAATATTTTTGTTTATTAATGTACGATGAAAAATATATGTTATACTAATTATGTTTATTAATTGGCAATATTTGGGTTTTTTAGTAAAAATTGATTAACTGTATGATCACTTTTTACACCCACTGTATCTTCTTTTATTTCATTCAGTACAGTCTGCAAATAAAGAGAATACAAATGTGAGATGAGGTAAGTGGTGGGGGGATTAAACCTTCAGAACACCAATCATGCCCACAAATACAGGAACAGTCATATGTCACACATCAGTGTAGTTTATTTCAGACATATTTTGCTAGGATTGGTCCATCATATTTTGAACTAGCATTTGTATTGTTGTAGAAAATATTATGAGGTTTAAATTAAAATAAAATTATTTTTTATCTCACTTCATATCCTGTATTCTATTTAGACTGGTATCAAAACCTACGCTGTTTTATCATCAGTAATTTTATGGCCAATATTTTGTCGTCCAGGAGCACTGCTGCTTACTCCATCATAAAATTACTGATGATGAAACCGCCTGGATTTTGAAACTGGTCTAAATAGAAAATAGAGTATGGGGTGAGGTAAAAAAAAAGTTTGAATTGATAACTAGCACACCCGTTGAGAGGCTGAAAGGTTTATATAGTACAATTCCTCATGACGTAATATGCTGTGTAAGACATTCCTGTAGGTTGCTATCTTCCGAGCTGCAGACTGTACTTGTTTGTTTTCTTGTCTATCCAGTTTATCTTTGGTAATAGTATCAATAACCACAATAACATCTTTGATTTAAAATATTAATTCCAAGTTACATTCACATAATTATGAAGAAGAAAGTGTCAAGAAAGATTATTTTAGAATGCTCACTCTCTGCATAAGCACTTGGAGGGAATTAAAAGAACTCATTAAACTGCAGAAAAAAAAGCTCACTGTCTAAACTTTTAACACAAGTCTTGTTCCTTAAGAAGGAAACAAAAGAAAGCATTAAAAGCAGTAGACAGTTAAAACAATAAAAGAAATCTTTCTTTATTTCTCTCTCTTTCCTTATTAAAATTCTTGATCTTTTAGAAGTGGATATTTAATTGGATATAAATGCTAATGAATAACTTCAGTTAAGTGTTTTAAATTCCTAAATTAATTAATTCCTGATATTTTGGTAATTAGAGAAGAAAAAGCTCTTGTTTTTCATACTTTTTAACTAAACTCTATGATATAACAGAGCCAGAGGGGCCTTGACCTATTATGTCAATTTCGAGCTAAGTTTCAGTTCTACTGTTACAAACTTGTATAAAGTATTACTTCGCCAACACTGTCTATTGGGGGACTCGTGGTGCTACTTTTACCCGCCATATAATTGAATTGTGTATGGAACTGTCGTCGATAGAAACATTGTTATATTTTATATTGAAGAGAAAAATTTTCGCCTAGACCGAGACTCAAACCCGGAACTCTTGGCTTTCTGGGCCAAGTGCTCTACCAACTGAGCTACCGAGGCGAGTTGCGATCTAGATGCAAATTTTTCTCTTATATACGTTGTAATTCCCTTGCGCCAAATGCTTGAAACCTTTGCTTCTATCTTTGCAAATGGTGGTTTCTTAGTTTAGAAACATTGTTATTTATTTATGACAAAAAATTATATATGGGCCTAACTGATCAGATGTTTACACTTTTTTCTATGATGTTGATAGATATCCTTTATTTATAATTTCACTAAGAGTAGAATTTATGCTCCATGCTGTCTCATCTGTAAATTCTATGGTTATTTTCATTGCATCATCAATGATTGATGTAGGATATTTTTCACTGAACTGTTTGAAAACATTCAAAATAATTTATTTCTCTCCACTTTTCAAATAATTTCCTTTGCAATGTCTTATAATTTATATAGATGCGGTCATTTTAAAACAATTGAAATTCCAATGTATTCTACATTGTGTTTGTGTAAGAATAAAAAAATGCTTATTAATCTACAAAAATTGTAATTATACAAGGGTTGGGGCATAGTAAGTCATGGCAACTATTTTTTTTTGTGATAATTTGAATGTGGGTGAAAAATCTAAAATATGCATATGAAAGAACAAAGGATAAACAAAATTTAAGGAATTTAACAACACACCAACGTTTTGCTCCTAATGTTTATTAAGGTAATTGTCATAGCAATACAGTTTTCATGTTCCAGAATCATTACATCACACATTTTATTTTTTTCACTCTCTTCCTCACTCACTAACTCACTCTCTCTCATTCTACAGGACCTCAAAGTAGTCTCCTGCAAAATTCACAACACGCTGCCAATGATGTGGGAGGCACCAAATACCATCTGCTTCCCCATTTTCTTCACCATGTGTGAATGTGGTCATCTGTTGTTGTTGAACAGCATTTGTAATGTCCATTCGTAAAATGTCCACCGTAAAAAAAAAAGAGAGTGAAAAAATAAAAAAGGTGTGATGTAATGATTCTGGAACATGAAAACTGCATTGCTATGACAATTACCTTAATAAACATGAGGAGCAAATGTTGGAATGTTGTTAAATTCCTTACATTTCGTTTATCCCTTTTTCTTTCATATGTATATTTTAGATTTTTCACCCACACTCAAATTCTCACAAAAAAAAATAGTTGCCATGACTTATGCTCCAACCCTCGTATATATTAAGATTTTCACACATAACTTATATAGACATGTGCTAGATAATACATAATTTTATTATTTTTATTTTCTTTATTTTGAGATTAGAGAGAAAACTACATTTTCTTACACACTCAAAGGTAAAACAGTTATTCAACCAATGAAAGTGCAGTCGTACATTTTGTTTGTTTACATTACAACTGGAACTTAGCTCGGAAGAGGTTAAATCACATCTGCCTTAATATAACGAGTTCCTTTTTGTTGAGAATATAAAAAGTGTGGTGTATGAAACACTGATAGACACTGCAGAGCAAGAGAGTTCTTGGCCTCACATTCACATGAGTCAATCAGAGGTGAATAATTGTTCAGCCAGTACAACGGTGGCATGTATTCACCATGTCAGTCCCTTGGCTAATACAGCTGGTTTTCTCAATTTGGAACCACTACTTATTGTAGCTACCCAAATTCATCATGATATTGGGTAAGAGCCAGTCCCAGACACAGACCAAAAATCAATACTAATAAAATTCATTGTTTAAAACCATTGAGGTGGATAGTCATAAAATAAAATAAAGTTAAAATGTACCTTCTTAGGTCAGAGCGGTCGTCCTCAACTTATAAAATATGTTTGCTTTTTTGTTTGAATAGAAGGCATTTCAGAATCTCTATTCCATCTTCAGCAGGTCTTTCTTCGCTACATTACTTGATGTTCTCGGTGCTGGTCCTAATGAGTCATGGACAACACTACATTAGGACCAGCACTGAGAACATGAAGTAATGTAGCAAAGAAAGACCTGCTGAAGATGGAATAGAGATTCTGAAAGGCCTTCAGACAAAAAAGCATACATATTTTATAAATTGAGGACGACGGCTCTGACCTAAGAAGGTACATTTTAACTTTATTTTATTTTACAGATCAAAAATACATGAAAACATGTTTTTCCACCATGGAGACTCGAAGAAGCACATGCCTTGTTGTTCTACACCAAGGTATGATGCCATAGATCATTTTGCTATGGAGCAGGAAGTAGTGAAATCCAATTATAATATATATTTTTTTAATTCAATTCCCCATTTTGACATTTCTGGTTTTCTCTCCTGGCATTGGTATAATAAATTATAACCCACTTCTAAGGTTGGAGCTGCTCCAGTAATATGATGGATGATGATGATAGTGGTGTGCCAGGAGAGTCCTTAATCCTAAACTTTACCTAAAGCAAATATGGATGATGATGATTATGATGTTCGGGGACTATTTGGGCCTTAAAGTTTCCTGATATTTATCTTATAGGCAAGCAAAACCCTAAAACAAAACCTCACTCAGGAAACTTGTCTCTACTGAGATTTGAACTTGAGTCTGCTGCATGACAAGGCAGCACACTACCTCAACATTACAGCGGTGGACACAAATGCAATTATAGTAAATTGCTAAATTTTGAATATTTTTCATTATAAAGCTACATTTTCTAGCAACCTCACATTCCAGTAAGTTTGCTAATCAACATTCTACAACAGTAGTTTTCTTCTTTTTTTTAAATCCCTAGAGAAGATATTCTTGTACCAGAGAATAAACCAACTTGTTCCCAATTTTTAAGTAGAATGGCACACTTGTGACTAGAATAGGATAAGTTCAAAGGTGTGGGAGAGCTGGAACACATAATACACATAATATATTAAGGATATAGGGAAAGAATTAGTAAGTCACTTTTTTGCCAAAATAGAATTTGAGGTGTCATTAAATTCTCCATGGAAAGCACTATCATTTAGAAATGTGAAACAGTAATGCCATGGGTTTATTTAGCTCTAAAGTTTGGCATACAGGTAAGAAAATACGGATGTTGTACAACTATTGTTCGTCTGGCTTAACTTTGCAAGAAATTTGTAGAAAGAGACAGCTGTACTCACCTCTCTCACTCCGCACCAGTGTTTTCGGTATTTCTTCACCAGATGTTAATAGGGGTAAGGGGAAGATGAAAACTGACAACAGGGTGGGTTCTATCTTTTGTGAGTGGTCAAAAGTGGTCAAGGATCTACCCTTATATCTCCATGTCTCACTTTGCCAAGTTAAGCCAGATATACAATAAAAGTATGTTTTCTAAGTTTCAAGGAAACATGACTTCCTGGTTTTTTTCCCTGTACCATTCATATTTAAAATCTATTATTATTTCTCTAGTGTAAGTTTTGTAAGTAATGTAAGTGAAGGAATAATATTTTATATTATGTTTTATAGGTATGGAATGTGCCGATGACAGACTGCAGATGTTTAATGGTTCCTGTTATCTGTTTGTCAGTTATCCAGAAGTTACTTGGCACACTGCCCAACAGATTTGTCAAGGAATGAAGGTTAGTAGAATTTCTTCTCAGTAAGATTATATAGCAAGTACAACTAAGAGGTAATTTATTAAGAAATTGATTCGGTAGTAAATATTTCAATTCATTAAACTTTTTAGAAGTTAACACTGTGAGGTATTTGGTGTTTTCATTATTCATTTAATACATCTCAATAAGTGACAAATTATATATGAAGAGAAAAATATATTAAATTATTGTAAATCAATGGTAAAGAGAAAAATTTTTCCCTTTACCATTGATTTACAATAATTTAATTGTGTTCATCAATTTACTTATTTATATCATAGTAATAGCTTTAGCTTCTCAATACTAATTTAAGAAAAATATATGCCTACCCGGGGTTTGAATCCAGGACCTTTGGCTTTCTATGCTAATGCTCTACCAACTGAGCTACCTATGACCCCAATCTAAATGCAAATTTTTCTCTTATACATAGTTAATTCCCGAGCGCCAAGTGCTACGAACAGTTGCTCGATCACGCAAATGATGGCTTCTTCATTAAGAAGACTTTTTATTGGGAATTTAAACATTACTTTATAAAGCCAGTAGCACTTATTTTAATGTTTTTATTATTAATTTAATACTTCTCACTGAAGGACAAATTATATTTGAAGAGAAAAATATATGCCTAGACTAGGGTTTGAACCCAGGACCTTTGGCTTTCTATGCCAATGCTCTACCAATCTAAAATGTATAAGAGAAAAATTTGCATTTAGATTGGGGGCCTATGTAGTTCAGTTGGTAGAGCATTAGCTTAGAAAGCCAATTGTTCTGAGTTCAAACCCTGGTCTAGGCATCTATTTTTCTCTTCAAATGTAATATGAGGTATTATTTATTTAATTAAAATGTTATTACCTTACCTCATATTCTTCTTCTTCTTAGACTAGTTTGGTTGGACTGTTATTATGTTGTTTTGAATAATCTCTTCTTACTCCCTCTGTTGGTAGACAGTCAACCAAAATAAAAAATAAAGAAACTTCACTTTCTCACTGTAAGTAAGAATGATTGTTTATACATAAAGCAAACTTCTCTACTGTACTAAATATTGAGGTAGTACTTATCCACTTAACTGTGGTTTGATGTGATGACCGCCAAGTTTGTTGCACACATTCTATCTCCCATGTTCTGGTACACTCACTCCACCATACTCTTACAGTGAAAAAGTGAAATTTCATTTTCCTTTGATATTGGACATTGTCATGATATCAGTGAATATCGAGTTTAAATTCATCAGAGATAATTTTTTTAATAATTCACCTCTTAAATTTCATGCTTTTCACAATATCACGGTTTCAGATGACATGTCACCCATCCTCAGTCACAAGTTTGACTGATGAAATTCTTTAGCCATACTATTCTATTGTCAGCATCTTCTGTGCTGCCATCTAAGGTTGAATTTATAAAATTTAATTTTGAAGTTTATAAATTCAACCACAGATGGCAGCACAGAAGATATTGACAATAGAACAGTTGACGGCCAAAGAATTTCATCAGTCAGAGTTGTGACTGCAGATGGACGAGATGTCGTCTGAAACCGCGGTATCATGAAAAGCATGAAATTTATGAGGTGAGTTATTGAAAAAATTATCTCTGATGAATTTAAATGATTATTACTTCATACTTCAGACTCTGGACAAGCTGACGATAAAACAGAATTGTTTTGAAACATGTTCAAGAACAAATCAACATTAATATTGAGGTAAGATGATCAGACTAAAAATAATATAATTAAAATAACCTCAAAAATATAACTTCCTAAAATTAAATATTAATTACTTCATAATGTTTACTTCCCAACATTAATTTTATCAGAATATTGAGTGTTTAAATGTAATTAATTGAGTCATTAGTATCAATTTATCTCCAGCAGACGCGGGAGATTTGAAAGCTTAATGTAAACTTGTCTGTTGAGTAACACTAAGAAATTGGGACTGGAAGTAAATATCAATAAAACTAAATATATGGTCACACGTAGAAATACATTATATAATGGAAATGGACAGCTAATGACAAATGAGGGAAATTTTGAGGAAGTGGCTGAATTCAAATACCTAGGAACAATAATCACAAATAGGAATGAGATGCACAAAGAAATTAAATATAGGCTCAATTCTGGAAATGCGTGCTACTATGCATTGCAGAGACTCTTGATGTCCCAACTCCTTTCAAAAAACGTTAAACTGAAAATATATAAAACTATTATTCTACCAGTTATATAATATGGGTGCGAAACATGGACTCTTACTTTAAGGGAGGAAAGGAGATTACAAGTATTTGAGAATAAAGTACTTAGGAGGATTTTTGGAACAAAAAGAGATGGACAGACAGATGAATGGAGAAGACTACATAACAATGAACTACATGGTCTTTATAGGAAGCCAGATATAATAAGAACAGTTAAGTCTCGTAGACTGCGATGGGCAGGACATGTTGCACGTATGGGGAATGAAAGACGTGCATGGAAGCTTCTTGTAGGAAAGCCAGAGGGAAAACGCCCAGTTGGTAGACCAAGAATGAGGTGAGAGAATAACATTAACTATGATTTGAGGGAAGTAGATTATACAGGGGATGATTGGAAAGCATTAGCTCAAGATAGGGATGTATGGAGAGCTTATGTCCATGCGGCCATGAACCTACGGGTTCGATAGTGCCAGTGAGTAAGTAAGTAATGTAAACTTGTACCTGCAACACAAAAATGGTATGTTTCCAGACAAGTGTTTCTATTCAAAATGTGATTTACTCACAAGAGAACTGTCAACCATTGTTTGCCAGTAACTAGTTTGAAACTTCTCCCAAAGAAGTGTTGCAATGTACCAAGGCCATGTCTAAAAAAATTATCTGCCTTTTTAACTGCAAGTCACAGAAATTGAAGCCAGAATCCAGCAATGTCAACCCACTCTATAGAGCAGATGATATCCCTGCATGAGTAAGAGTGGAGTCAAGTGTGGCAAGACATGGCACGAACAGTAGGTAACCAAGGTTATCCAATCTACCAATTCAGGTGTTGTATTACATTCCTATAGTTTAAAAAGAGAGACCAGCCTCATGGGCTAGTTGTCAGTGTTTCTGACTACAGCTCATGATGTTCAATTCTTGGTAAGACCATAGAAATTTTCCCTTAAAGGGAATTATTTTTGTAGTTGCCCATTGTCTGGAATTTAAGTTAAGGACTCTGCTGGCACTTCATTATCATTATCACCCATCATATCATCGGAGTAATGTAATTCCACCTTCCAGGTGCCCCAACCTAAGAAATAGATTACAATTCCGCCAATGCCAGGAGAGAAAGCTAGAAATGTCATAAATGACAATCTGGTGGCATTGGACAAAAAAAAATTGTAAAAGTGAGATTTGGCACTGGATTTTAGTGTCTTGCAGTTGAAAAGGTATATAATTTTTTGACATGGCCTTTGTACATCAGAACACTTCTCTGGGAGATATTTCAAGGTGGGTTTCGGCATGCAATGGTTGACAGTCCCTCTACAAGCCCTAGAAGTTTGCGATGGGAATTTCTGATCGCCCTGTATACATACACAGAAACACAAGTTATATGTCTTTACTCAGTTTAAGGAACTTAAAACTGTCAATAAATGTGAGATGGATATATCTGTCTAAAGTGTTTTTAACATGATGACATGGGAAACTAAAATCACAGTTTTTTAATGTTGACAGATTGATTTTGTTTGTTCCAGGCGGAGCTGGCAAGCATCCATAGCATAGAAGAAGAAAACTTTGTGACAGCAAACATCCGAGACTCTACAGAGTACAGCACAAGTGCCATCTATTGGTTAGGTGGTCAACTCGTAGCCAAGTCAATAGATCACTGGGAGTGGGTTGATGGATCACCTCTTACATTCTCTGGTAACATTGTTATTTTAACGTCTCTTTACTTTATATAGATGATGGATATCGAGGAAAAGCTAACAGTCCATGTGTGTGTAACATTTACAGCATTTTTCAATATACAGAGTGGAACAAACTTTAACCCAGGGATTAATATAACAAATTTGGGAATTTTTACATTATGAGGTTTTCTTAATAAGAATCAAATAAATTGTGAATTCTTCTTACCTCATATATCTATGTTTTTTAACACAGAACTGCAATATCAGGAAATACATCATTCCCATCATCAGCTGTTTTTACAAATGTAATTTTTTTATTATGCCGGTAATTTTCTAAACTGCCATCTGGTGTACTTTTGAAGAAGTAATTTTTTAAACTGCCATCTGGTATACTTTTGAAGAACTTTGTAATCAAACTTGGTTCGTCTAGAACTTCGAAGTTCATGGTTCTAGTATGGTTTTTTGAATGTATATCTTTTCCCAAACTGTTAATTCCAAAGGTTTAGTTAGATGTTTCAAAAGTTTTGCTTCTTTTTCAATTCTATGATTCTCTAATAAACTATGTGCTGCTATAGCTGATTTTTCAATTTCACCATATTTTATGTTTCGCAGAAAAGAACACTTTAGAAAAAACATACATGTATGAGGTAAGAAGAATTTGCTATTCATTTGATTCTTATGTCCAAGGAAGTTTACTGAGTGTTTTGATATAGGCATAATTTGAAATAAGTCCATCGTTCTGGCTCAGGTGGTAGGATGCCTGCTTTCTTACTACCAGGCCAGGTTTTTGATACCCGACAAGGGTTGAAATTTTTAATTGTTAACTTAATTAAATTAATTGAACTTTTATAGGAATTAATCACTATGAGGTTTAATTTATGATAAAATCAAATGTTTCCTACCTCTCCTCATATAACATCAGTCGCCAAGATTGTACTGAAAATGAGATTGTTACGGTCTCAAAATCGCGATCTACTTAGAAGATTTATATGAGGAGAGGTAGGAAACATTTTGATTTTATCATAAGCAATTTAAATTGATTTATTGAACTATTATAGGAAATATCACTATGAGATGTAATTTAAAATTTAAAATATAATTCTTTCCACCTCACCTCATACCCTGTCTTTTAATTAGACCAGTTTTGTAACCTTAGTGGTTATATCTTCAGTGTTCTGTCGTCCAGGAGCACTGCTTCTTACTCCATCTGTTGGTGGACCGATGAACCTCCTAATCAAATCAACTTCCCCAGAAATTTCATAATTCATTAATTTTTCTTTCTTAGTTTTTTGAATGTGGATTTTTTCCCAAACAGTGAGTTCCTTAGATTGTTCTATTTGTTTTATTAAACTAGCCTTTTCCAATTATTTATTTTTGACATTTTTGAATATCAAAAATGGAGAATTGGAAAAATCAGCAGTAGCCGCTCATGATTGGTCAGAAAAACATCAAATTGAAAGAAAGGCAAGTTTGATGAAACAAATAGAAAAACTTAAGGAGCTGTAATTAATGTTTTATTTTAGGAAGCAATATTATGAGGTTCTTTTAATTGTATTATTTGGAATCTGTTTATCTTATCTCAATATTAATGTTGATTTGTTCTTGAACATGTTTCGATTGGAAATCAATCATCGTCAGCATCTTCCCCAGACTGGTTGGATTATGTTGTAAACCTGGATGTCAATGTCAGCTCCCTCCTGTGGTTGGCCAAAGAACCTCCAAAAGAGGTCACATTCCGTCAGTATTTTGAAATTCATAACTCTGTTTTTGTTCTTCTGAATAAAGATTTTTTCCCAAAATTCTTTTGTATTTTCTAACCGTTAGAAAAATCTGCAGTTGCTGCTCATGTTTGGTCTGAAAAAATAATGTAAATCATCATCATCATCATGGACAATTCGTTTTAGGCCATGTGGCCTGTACGGTAAACCTAGCGAAGATGGTCTTGATCTTTCCACCAATGTTTTGGTCTTCCTTGGTCCCTATGTCCAGTTGGGATATATTGGAAAGCCAATTTTGGAAGTCTATTTCTTGCCGTTCTCCTGAGATGATTTTTCCATTCTTGTTGGTATCTTTGTATATCTTATAATGTAAATTCAGACACTAAATTATTAAAACAGTTATAAAATACAAAAAAGCTGACTATTTTGGAAAAAATCTTTATTCAGAAGAACGAAAACAGAGCTATGAATTTTGAAATACTGACGGAACATGACCTCGTTGGAGGTTCTTTGGCCAACCACAAGAGGGAGCTGACATTGAAATCCAGGGTTTACAACATAAATCCAATCAGTTTGGGCAAGATGCTGACGATGATTGATATCCAATCAGAACATGTTCAAGAACAAATCAACATTAATATTGAGGTAAGATAAACAGACTCCAAATAATATAACATTAAGTATTTGGGGGAAAAAAAATCCACATTCAAAAACTAAGAACTAATCAACATTAATATTGAGGTAAGATAAATCCATCCATAGTAATTCTGCCCAAAGGCAGGTCCTACACTGCAATCATAGCATTTTCATGCTATGCTTGCAGCTTTACTAGGGAACTGTAGGTGTGGCAGCTTCCCGTTGCTTTCCACACCGGTGAAGGATGATGATGATGATGATGATAATGATAAGGATGATGATGATGGCGATATGATTTCGGGGACCGTTTGGGCCTTAAAGTTTTCCTGACATTTGTCTTACAGGTGAGGAAAAACCCCGATAAAAACCTCACCCAGAAAAACTGCCCCGACCAGGGATCGAACACGGGCCCGCTGCGTGACAAGGCAGCACGCTACCTCGAGACCACAGCGGTGGACGTAAGATAAATAGACTCCAAATAATATAACTTAAGTATTTGGGGGGAAAAAATTCATATTCAAAAAAACTAAGAACAAATCAACATTAATATTGAGGTAAGATAAACAGACTCCAAATAATATAACTTAAGTATTTGGGGGAAAAAATCCACATTCAAAAAAACTAAGAACAAATCAACATTAATATTGAGGTAAGATAAACAGACTCCAAATAATATAACTTAAGTATTTGGGGGAAAAATCCACATTCAAAAAAACTAAGAACAAATCAACATTAATATTGAGGTAAGATAAACAGAACTCCAATAATATAACTTAAGTATTTGGGGGGAAAAAAAAAATCCACATTCAAAAAAACTAAGAACAAATCAACATTAATATTGAGTTAAGATAAACAGACTCCAAATAATATAACTTAAGTATTTGGGGGAAAAAATCCACATTCAAAAAAACTAAGAACAAATCAACATTAATATTGAGGTAAGATAAACAGACTCCAAATAATATAACTTAAGTATTTGGGGGAAAAAAAATCCATATTCAAAAAACCTAAGAAACAAAAATTAATTAATTTTGAAATTCCTGGGGAAGTTGATTTGATTGGAAGGTTCATTGGTCCTCCAACAGATGAGTAAGAAGCAATGCTGCTGGACAACAGAACATCAGTCATGAAATTACTGATGATGAAACCGCATAGATTTTGAAACCAGTCAAATCTCTAAGGTTGTTGACTGTTTTGATATAGGCATAATTTGGGATTAGTCCCACGCCGTAGCCAAGCGGTTAAGGTAGGAAGCCTTGGCGCAGAGCTACGGGACTTGCACTGGTTCGAGTCTCCATGGGGGAAGAAATTTTCTCATGGTATTTCGGCCAGTATGGGACCGGTGCCCACCCAGCATCGTGAGGCAATTGGGTAGCTACAATAAGTGCGGCTCCAGGTTGAGGAACCAGCTATAACGGCTGGGGGACTCGACATGCTAACCACATGTCACCCCTACACTGGCTGTTGATCATCTACCTCTGTGATTGACACATGTGGATGTGAAGGGCCAGCAGCCGGCTGGTAAAAGGGCAACCGCTGAAAAGTGGAAAGACCCTCAATCGGATCGGATAATTTGGGATTAGTTCACCATTTGGCTAAGGTGGTAGCATGCCTACTTCCTTACTAGCAAGTCATTTATTTTTTTTTAATATTAATGTACGGAATATGGATGAATGTAGATATGTTTATTGTGATTTAGTGTAGACATAGATTTTACTTATATGTAGCCTTGTTATTGTTTTTTGATACAGGTGTATTTGTAGGTATTTGTTTATATTATTAGTTTTATTTTTTATTCATGGAAAAATAATGCACATACGGCCAAGCAGGCCCATGCGCAATGTAAATGCATAATTATGTATTTTCTTTATTCTGAAAAAAAGGCAATAAATTCCATTATCTATCTATCTATCTACTAGCAAGTCATGTTTCGATACCCAGCAGTGTTGAAAATTTTAATTGTTAAATTAATTTAAATTGTAAGGTTTTCAATTTCGTGATCAGTAGGTTGTGGTGTACAATTTTTAATCGCTAGATTGTGCACCAGATTCTAGCATTAAATTGCATATCCCTCGCAATACATATGTTGAGAAGATATGTGGTACTGTTGAATGTAGGATGATGATATTAAACGTAGAATAAAGAAGTAAGATCAGCAATGGCAATGCTAAGTAGAATATTATAGAATAATCACTGCCAAGTGTGGATTATTGCTGGAGTTGGCAGGTACACACAGAAATAATTTATATTGTGCTTGCACGGATTCATCAGTAGCGCAATAATGTGGTTTTAGTGGGGATAACATGGAGGAAACATTCTATATGTTCCTCTATGGAGATAATGTGAATACACAGAAGGCTCCGTCAAACCGAATGTGATTGATATCTGCTTGTGCGGCAGGAATTTTGAATTTTGATGTTCACACTTAATTCATTTGAATGAAATTTGCCAAATATATTATTTTATTTTAATCCAAAATTATTAATATACTAAATACCCCAGCAGTAGCTGGGGTTGAATGCACACTGCTGAATTACCCCCTCCCCATTCCCTGATCATTACCTGTGTACTGACTATCTTGGAGTTAACGAAATATTTTGATTTGATTTTAAAATGAAATTATTGTCTATCAGCATGGCTACCTGGTCAGATGTCAGCAGAAATAGAAGTGAATGATGCCTTGTCATACACTCCCATGTGTTTGGGAATACAATGGATGCCGTCGCCAACACCAGCTCTTCCAAGTGGCCTTTACTGGCAATCTCAGCGATGCAATGCAGTGGGAGGATATGTCTGCAAGAGAGGAAACCAAGGTTAGAATCGCCTATTATAAATTTTGCAGTTTTTAGTCAAAAATTTATGACACAAGAGAAAATGTTCTGCCTGAACAAGGATTTAAATCTAAGACCTCCAGCATGAAGGCCTGTAAAGATATTTTGTAATTTTTTTTAATTCCATAACGTTTGGAATCACCCTTGTATATAAGCATGGTTGCTTATCCTAACCCATTAAATTGCATACTCTTATGAAATTAGTTGTTCTTACTTAGTTAATTTATGAAGCATTACTGTTAAAATTCATTATGAGCCACCATTGAGGTTATTGTATCATCATCATCACTGGCACAACAACTCATTCCTGAGTCCTGGCCTCCTCAAGGAGCCTCCTCCAGTTAGCTCGGTCCTGTGCCATTTCTGAATCCCAACTCTCCATCCACCTCATCCTTCCATTGTAGTTTTGGTCTTCCTCTTTTTCTTTCTTCCACCCCACTGGATAAGTGGACCATATCCTTTACATATTTCTTACTCTTCTTTCCTTCTTACATGTCCTGCCCATTGTAGTCTGGTTAATTTAATGAATTTACTAATTTCCACATATTTGAATAATGCATACAACTCCTGATTATTGCATTTTCACCAGACACCATTCTCACATATAGGGCATACACCCTCCTCAATACTTTTTCTTTCAAAACATTGTAGAGTGCATTCATTGTTTTACCCCATTATCCATGTTTCACAACCATAATTCAAAACAGGTCTTATTATAGTCTTGTATAGTAATATCTTTACAGATCTTGACAAGACTTGGCTTTTCACATTTTCAGAAGCCCATAATAACATTTGTTGGCTATATTTATTTGATTCTTTATTTCTTGTGTTGTATCATTATTCAGAGGTTATTGTATATAATGTTAAAATAATAAAACTTGTACCTGAAATGTCAGTCATCCTCAACAAATAAAATATCATTAAAATACTGTAGTACCTAATCAGCTGCTGAAGATGGGGCAAGACATTCTGAAAGGCCACCACTATCTTAATTATATTTTATTTAAGAATTAAATTAATGTTTTTATTACTTCACCTCATGTCCTTTTTCTTCTAGACTGCAGTTTCGGAGCTTATCTCCATCATCAGTAGCCTCTCATCGACCGTTGTTATGTCGTTTCTTGGTGGTTTTCTTCTTCCTTCTATATAGTTGTCATGTCGTTTCTTGGCGGTTTTCTTCTTCCTTCTATATAGAACAGAAGAAGGAAGAAGGAAGAAGAAAATCACCAAGAAATGACATAACACCAGTCGACAAGAGGCTACTGATGATGGAGATAAGCTCCGAAACTGCAGTCTAGAAGAAAAAGGATATGAAGTGAGGTAATAAAAAACTTTAATTTAATTCTTAAATTTAACCTCAGTGTTGTTTTTTTCCTGTGAAAGTTAAATATATATATATTTAATTTGTTGAGGTCGACTGACATCACAGTGCAAGTTTTGTTATTTCAATGTTTTATTAAACAATGTTTTGAAGTTGATATGCACATGCTAATCATCATCTGAATCAATTATTAAGAGAAAAATTTCTGCCTGAACCACGATTGAACCCAAGACCTCTAGCTTTATATACTAGTACCCTAATCACTTGAGCTACTTAGGCAACCTCTGTTCTGACACAAATTTTTTGATAGTGCCAATGAGTTAGTTATTTATTTCATAATGTCATATCCCATTAATTTCTACATAAATTTCAACTTTTTGTTCACATTAAATTTTAATACTAGGGCATTTGATAAGTAATGGCAACACTTTTATAACATTACAAAAAAAGTTATTTAGATTACTTTGCAATTATGAACTTTATTTATGGTCTCTTGCCAAGTCAATTATATGTTGCCAAATTCTTGGTAACTGCACACTCCATCTGCAGCACCATTTCTGGATATGTCTTTCATCTGACCTATCTAGAGCTTTCTGGATATCAGCTCTTGATTGAAATAGAATGCCTCTAGAGGTTTTTTGACCTTTGAGAATAAGTTATAGTCACAAGGGTCTGATGAATTTGGCGGATGTTCAAGTACTTCCCAATTCCACTTTCTAAACAAATTCTACTGAACTTTTTAGGGCAGTATTACTTACTGAAGTGAGAAACAGTGAATTTGTTCATACAATATTACTATTTCGAGACTTTCAATATTACAGATTTATACAACAAAGACTGCTCAACAATATACTACAAGATTACAATGTTCACCACTAGGATCACTGATTTACAACAGTGTTGTGCCCTAGTATTTTTAACAATATTTTCATTTCAGCGTAAAATTATTTAATATTTTCATTATCATTATTGCAATTTAGCCGACGATAAGTATTGTATTTGTTGATTATGTATCATTGTAGTGTCAGGGAGTGGTCTGCAGCTGAACAGGACTATAAATGGAACAGAAGGCTTCCTTACGTCCCCCAACTTCCCTGGAAACTACTACCACCACAACCTGGACTACTGGACTGGTACAGCTGATTGGACCAGATAGAACACGTCTGGTGATCCAGTTTACACAGCTGGACCTGGAAGCCCAGCCAGAGTGCCTTTATGACTTTGTAGAGATCAGGAGTCTCAGAGCGGACAGTCGCATGTCAGACGATGCAGTTAGATGGTGCACCAGCCAACATCCAGTTATAGAAAAGTAAGTAATACAGCTGCGTGTTCCAGAAACCATATCATTAGTTATTCTTCATCATCTTCCATGCAAGTATTAGGTCATGTGGCCTGTTACAGTCTCTTCTTCTTCTTCTTCCTCTATGCATGAAAGCTTGTTGCGTGTTCATTCACTTCAGGTCTCAAAGAGGAAGTTTTCATCCAGCGCTTTTTTGGGCATCCCAGCGATCTTTTGCCTTGGGGGCAGTAACATAGCATGGCTTTTGGAATTCTATGAGATGGCAATCGTTGAAGATGGGCTTTCCAGCTTTTCTGGTAGTTTTGTATATGGTGGAGAATGGGTTCTACATCCAACTCTTCCATAATTTCCTCATTTCTTTTATGGTCCCACTTTGTATAGCCTGCTGTACAGCGCATAAATCACATCTCATTTGCTGTTATTCGGCTTTCATCTCTTCTTCATATTGTCCATGCTTCACTACCATATCTTAATACTGGTCTTGTGAGAACCTTATAAAGCAGCAATCTTGTGTTCTTTTGTACTAAAGATGATTTCATTATACTGTTAATTATACCCATTGTTTCTTTGTGAAATTCATGATTTTCTTTGATATTTCAGCTTCATCTTGAAATGTTAAATTATAACCCAAATAATTAAATTCATTTACTTGTTCTAAAATTTCATCGTCCAAAACAATTTTGCTATGTATAGGGTATTTCCCACAAAAGGCTATCACTTTAGTTTTCTTTGTATTGATTTCCACATTGTGCTTTTTGCAATTATATTAAAATTGTGTATAGAATAATGTAAATCTGTTTTTGTTGGAGCTATTAATACCAAATCATCTGCAAAAAGCAGGGAGTCTATTTTTAGGTTTCTATTAATTTGAATAGAACCATGTCTCATCTGTCGCCAATCTTGAATTATTCTCTCCATATATAATATATATATATATATATATATGATAAAGAGCAAGGGTATGAGGCCACATCCTTGTCTTACTATTGTTAGTTATTGATATACCAAATGTTGTAGAGTTAGCTTTGATCAGAAGTGCCATTATAGAAGTAGAAGCAGGTTTTGAAACAAGGTATAATTAAAGCAATTCTGCCATGATGGACTAGTGGTCATGTTCCTTGCCTCTAGTCCCAAGAGTCACTGGTTCAAATCTGCCAGGGTCATTGGATTTTTAGAAAGCAAAAATCCAAGGGACAAGTCCCCCAATGGGACTTTAAGCCATGGGTCCCAAGCCTGAAGATTTTCAGGCTCGTAAAAGAACCAAAAGCCTGAATAAAAAGGTCTCTTTGAAAAATATATCTATCCAAGTAATACCTTAGTTATGAAGAATGAGCCATTTTTTACATCTTAGCTCATAGTTTATGTTTTCCTAAAAATGGGAACTGCATTTTTCAAAAGAACACATCCCTTCCATTTTAACCAACATTAAGACATTGAGAATGAAAGGGATGTGTCCTTTTGTAAACTGCAGTTCCCATGTTTCAGAAAACATAAACTATGAGGTAAGATGTAAAAAATGACTCATTCTTCATGATTAAGAACCTCATGTTATCTTCCATATCTAACTTTGAATACCTTAGTTCATAGTTAAATATGGGAAATAACATTATGAGGTTCTTAATTCAATGAATGAATGATTAATTCTTATTTTACCTCATATTTCATGTTTTTTTAAACATGGGAACTGCAGTTTTCAAGAGGACATCCCTCTCATCCTCAGCCAATATTATGACTATAATATTATGATATTATTATTGCAGCACATAGTGTGCTGTGTCATAAAATTGAAAAATAGGCTAAACTTTTAAAATCTTTGGAATTGAAAGTTTGGGAGAAGATATATATTCTGAAGAACAAATTTAGATTCATGAATTTTGAAATTCCCGATGAATAGTACTTGATCTCAAAGTTCATCAAATCAGCACCAGATGACAACGTTATAGATAAAGATTCAAACGAAAATCCAGTAGTCATAATATCAGCTGATGATGAGAGGGATGTCCTCTTGAAAACTGCAGTTGCCATGTTTAAAAAAAAACATGAAATATGAGGTAAGATAAGAATTGACTCATTCATTCATTTAATACCTTAGTTACATACTAGTTAAAACATTTAGTCTGTTCATTCTTACCTCGTAGAATTGTTTTTGTCGAACATATGTTTCAGAGCTTCTTAGCCCCATCATCAGCGATTACAGACTGAATTTTCTCATGTTGTTGGCTCTGATTCTTGCTTCCTGCTCTCTTTGCCTCTGGTCCAATGAATTTACTAATGAGGTTCCTTTCTGTGGGAATTTCAAAGTTCATAATTCATAAATAAAATTCCCGCAGAAAGGAACCTCATTAGTAAATTAATTGGACCAGAGGCAAAAAGAGCAGGAATCAAGAATCAGGGCTGACAACATGAGAAAATTCAGTCTGTAATCGCTGATGATGGGGCTAAGGAGCTCTGAAACATATGTTCGACGAAAACAATTCTAAGAGGTAAGAATGAACAGATAAAATGTTTTAATTATTAAACAAACCTCTTAATTTAACTTTTATAGGAATTAATCACTATGAGGTTTAATTTATGATGAAATTAAAGAAGTACTGAAGAAGAGTCCGTTATGGTCTCGAAATCGCGATCTACTTAGAAGATTTAATTTCATCATAAACCACTTAATGTTACTTCCTATTGTTTTTTAAAATACATACTAGTTGTCTTATTGAAATGATGTCTCTTCACATCTGTAGATATATAAGCATAACCAAATTAGCTTGGTTAAGAAACTTTGAGGTTTATTTTAATAATAGTAAGAGTCAGATATAGACAGCTCACCTCATAATTTTGTATAATTCTTGAGAATATGTTTCGGAATGCTGAGGATAGATTGCAAGCATTCTGATACATCTTCTCAAGAATTATACAAAATTATGAGCTGATTATTAGTTTATATTTGAAGAGAAAAATTTTCGCCTGGACCGAGACTCGAACCCGGGACCCTTGGCTTTCCGGGCCAAGTGCTCTACCAACTGAGCTACCGAGGCGAGTTACGGTCTAGGCGAAAATTTTTCTCTTCAAATATAATTTATCTTTCAGTGAGAAATATTAAATCAATAATAAAAACATCATTTGAAGCTTTACTAGCTTTATAAAGTAATGTTAAATTCCCAATAAATGTCTTCTTAACTAAGAAGCCGCCATTTGCAAAGATAGAAGCAATGGTTTCAAAAGCATTTGGCGATAGGGAATTACAACGTATATAAGAGAAAAATTTGCGTCTAGATAGTAACTCGCCTCGGTAGCTCAGTTGGTAGAACACTTGGCCCGGAAAGCCAAGGGTCCCGGGTTCGAGTCTCGGTCTAGGCGAAAATGTTTCTCTTCAAATATAATTTATCTTTCAGTGAGAAATGTTTAATCAATAATAAAAACATCACATGATTATTAGTTTCTTGGAAACTGGTCTTAAAAAGAAGACAAAATGTGATGTGAGGCACAATTTTAACAATATTTTAATCTACATTAACAAACCTATAACAGGGTGCCCAGCAGTATGGAAAATTTTGAAAACTGGATAGTAGACTGGAATTTGTAAAGCGATATGTATTTATCTCATACTGAAATCAAGAGAATTACAATCATTAAACAACATTCTAAAAATACATACAAATATTGGAATATTTCTTGGAAAAAATATTTATGAAACTACGAGGTGTGATCAATAAGTTTCCAGAATGGCTTCAAAACAATTATGCCATTGAGGAGTTTTTAATTTTCACCCAGGCTGTACACTCAGAATTTCCTTGTGATGAATTTGAGGGGTCGCGCGACCTTCTCTGACCTTGCAGTATGCTGGTAGAAGCTCTGAAGTGAAGACGTGTTTTGTGCATGCGGCGATTTTTCTGTGTAGCAACAATGCGGGATTACGAGGAACAAAGAACATGCATCAAATTTTGCTTTAAACTTGGTAAAACTGCAACAGAAACATATCAAATGTTAAGAACAGCTTATGGGGAGGAAGCAATGGGCAAATCTCAAGCATTTGAATGGTTTTCGAGATTTAAAAGGGGCGTGACATCGGTTAAGGATGAAAATCGTCTGGGACAACCAACTTCCAGCAAAACCAATAAAAATATCGATCGAGTGAGGGAAATGGTATTAAATGATAGGCGCATTACAATACGAGAACTGTCTGATGCACTAGCACTCTCGTTTGGAAGTGTTCAAAGCATTTTTAAAGACGATTTGAACATACGAAGAATTGCTGCGAAGTTCGTGTCCCGTCTCCTTTCAAATGACCAAAAGGAAAGTCGTGTCATTGCCTGTACAGATCTTAAAGAACAGCTTAAAAATGACCCACGGTTCATGGAAAAGGTTATTACTGGTGATGAAACATGGATTTATGGCTACGATCCAGAAACTAAACAACAGTCTTTGCAATGGAAGAGTCCTGCATCTCCACGCCCCAAGAAAGCCAGACAAGTTCGATCGAATGTGAAGTCAATGATGATTGTTTTTTTTTGACATTAATGGAATTGTGCATAAGGAATTTGTACCACAGGGTCAAACAGTGAATCAAGTGTACTACAAACGAGTGTTGCAAAGATTGAGGGAGAGTGTGCGACGCAAACGGCCAGAGAAATGGAGGACTGGTGACTGATTCCTGCATCACGACAATGCACCCGCGCACAAAGCAATTTCTGTCCACCAGTTTTTGGACAAAAATAGGATGAGTACTGTTCCCCATCCAGCCTATTCTCCAGATCTGGCTCCAGCAGACTTTTTCCTGTTCCCACGGCTAAAAATTCGGCTCCGAGGACATCGTTTTGAGGACATTGATGTCATCCTGCGCGAATCGCAGAAGGCATTGGACACATTTAAAGAAGACGACTTCCAGAAGTGCTTCCAGCATTGCCAGAAGCACTGGGACAAGTGTATCAACTCCCAAGGTGACTACTTCGAGGGTGACAGTGCTGAATAGAAACTTTGAAGTGTTGTGTTGTGTTTATGGCCTCATTCCGGAAACTTATTGATCACACCTCGTATAGTATATTTCATGCATGAAGTACATGCAAATTCCCAGAAAGAAAAGAGACTAGATGATTGGCTGTTCAAAGTACCCAATTATTATTATGAATTCTATAATAATAATTTTTTTATTTAGGAATATTCCATAATACAGTATTTCTCCTTCAATTCAAAGTGGTTCCTGTCTAAAGCATCTTCTTCCCTCAAATCTCTAGCTTCCATACTTCACTTCACTCCATCCATCCATCCATCATTCTTTAGGTCTGCCTCTTCCACTTCTTCCATTATTTTCCAATTAACCCATCAGCGTGGAGGTATGTGACATGCATGCACGTTGAATTCTTTACCAGATGCGGAGATACGTGACTTGTACGCTAGCTGCACACCCTGCTTTAAACTGTTATTATGATCTTTGTGTTTACATTAACTATTTCCCGTTTATATAATTTTTATGTAGAGACTTCAAAGTTTATATTAGTGCATATATTAATCGATGATGGCCCTGAGTAACAAGTTAAAATAATCTTATATTTGCATTTATTCTTGCGGCCTCTGACATTTTTCTCATATTTATAACTTGATAAAGAATTTCTTAGAAAAATTAACTCGCCTTTTTTTTTTTGTTGATTAGCTTGTCTATCAAATTGAATCTATTTTCAAATCTCTTCATTTTTAATAATAATGTCGCAAAATTCAGTATATATAAAGGCCCAACAAAGTTATTTCCGATTTACGCTATAGTACAGTACCTCAACAGTAAATTTTAGATATATATATTTCAATTGATCATACCCTTACATTATGGCAAGGTAGTTAGTCTACTATTTACTCAGTATCTAAAAGGTAAAGTGGTCCACTACAGGCCTTAGGAGCTCCTTGGGGTATTAGGAGATTAAAGGCTCTCACTTTTTCTAGACTATCAGTATTGATGTAAGCTGGGTACATATCTCTGCCTGACGGCCCATAACAAGCATCTGGTACTCATTTCAGTTAGAGGCTGATGTCAACCCTGGGGTCACAGTGCCATTTGAAGATTTGGTTCAGTTTAAAAATCCTGACCCACCGGGACTCGAACTCTCGATCTTCTGGCTTGTAGCATGTTGATCTTTCAAATCCACACCTCCTGTGGAGCTATTATAGTCGTATATCATCAACTGGTTTCACCTTCGAAACCAGAAGAAAAACAGATTAAAATTTAGGGTTGATGAAGGTCTTTTAGCACAACAGGTCTCATGTGTAGAAAGGCAATTTTATTTTTTGAAAGCACATGACCTAAAATAATGTTTCCAAAGTGTTAGACACATTTGGAGAAGACTGCCCTCCCCCCTACAAGAACGAAGGTCAATGAATAGAAGCAATATGTTTGTAATAAACATGAACAAAGTAAACACAAGGGGGAAAAATACACTTATTGGTGCCCAGAGTGTCAAACAGCAGGTTTACACTTTGAAGATTTATCACACAAATTTTTGTAAGTTCTTTTATTTTTATGAAGACTCTTTTCTTTGTGTAAATATTTCATTATGTTGTTAGGTAGAGCCAGTTCTCTGAATTCTTCAAAGAATTCCTAGTGCAATTCACTGTGCTATTTATGTGAGAAACTTACAAATCGGACCTATTTCAACTGTGGCACAACAATCATCAATAAGTCTGCACATGCAGAAATGTTACGTGGAAACTATAATAAATTTAATTAATTAAATATAATATTAAGGGTTCACCATAAACGAATTGCAAAAACATTTAAATTACTCAAGATATTTCCATTTAAATTGTTATTGGAATACTGGCACTTAGCGGCTGGATTAAAATCCCCGCAAACACTCCACCTGCAACAGGGTATCGCCGGCCATTTAACTCTACCCACTCTGAAGGGTTAAGGATGTCCTATGGTATTCTCTCTTCTTCCATTCTTATGAGGTGTCCATATCATTTCAAATTTTTTTCTTCTATTTTCCCTAAGATGTCTTTTTCACCTTGTACAATTTCAATGTTTATATTATTCGCTTTTAAACATCTTAATGATGGACATATTATATTTGAAAAGAAAAATATATGCCTAGACTGGGGTTTGAACCCAGGACCTATGACTTTCTATGTCAATGCTCTATCCAAGTGAGCTACCTAGGCCTCCAGTCTAAACGCGTATTTTTCTCTTATACATAGTTAATTCCCTAACCCATAATGCTACAAGCCATTGCTATGATTTTTGCAAATGGCGGCTTCTTTATTAAGAAGACTTTTTTATTGGGAATTTAAACATTACTTATAAAGCCAGTAGTGCTTCTTTCAATGTTTATATTATTCGTTTTTAAACATCTATGTATAAGAGAAAAATATGCGTTTAGATTGAAGGCCTAGATAGCTCACTTGGATAGAGCATTGCCATAGAAAGTCAAAAGACCTGTGTTCAAACCCCAGTATAGGCATATATTTTTCATTAATTTGTTATCATGTCTAAAGAAGGTACAAAGTACCGAAACAGCTGTAACTAATTTATATTTTAATAAATATGTGCTGTTTCTGACCTTATCCCTTCTTGAAATTCTTGTAATAATATTATATTATTATATAATAATATAATATTATATAGTTAATAATATTATTATCGTATTAATATTATTATTATTTAAATATTAAATATAGGGCCTATACCTGATTCTCTTCTATAGATAATTTAAAAAGGGCTGTAAGAATGTTTTTAATATTGTCACATAAAACGCTAATCTAGAGAAAGGATTTTTGGTTAATGACAATACTCTTGTAGAAAATTTGAAAGAAGACTCTCTTGTAGCTCAGCAAATTGATTATGACACTAAGGTTGATGGTGGTGTACTTAAAAAATTTAATAAACCAAAATTGTTAGTTCTTTCAATGAGAAATGATTATTCAAGATATAAGGAAGCAGAGGTAGATTGGAAAATAAATTATCTGAAGAAGAAAAGCTGAGATTTTTATAAAAGAACTAGAATTAAAAAAAACACTTTTTTTTCCAAATGTTGTAGGTAAAGAAATTGCTGTCACTGACAAAAAAAATAAAATAAATAAAATATGAATAAAGTAATTGTAAAGTGAGATTGTTTACAATGTTTTATTATCATAATATAATTCATGTTCAAATAATAAGTTTTTAATAAATAATTTTGTTATTTTTATTTAAGACCTTACCATAAAAATAAATTATATGTTTTTATTACATATAAAAGGTGATCCCACTATAGGCCTTAGGAGGCCCTTGGGGTATAGGAGGTTAAGGCTTGCACTTTTTCAAGACAATCGGCACTTAATGCCAGCCGGGTTGTCAGCCCTGCATGACGGCTGCCTTTACCCCCAGAACAAGTGTCTGATACTCATTTTCATTAGAGGCCGAGTCGACCCCATGGCCATAGTGCTGCCAGAAGGTTATTGGATCAGTTAAAAATCCTGACCCCACCAGGACTCAAACGCTTGACCTTCCAACTTGTAGCGTAGTACCTTAACCCCTATACTATGGCATATACTAACTAACTAACTTACTGGCTCTATCGAACCAGAAGGTTCATGGCTGTGCGGACATAAGCTCTCCATACGTTCCTATACCGAGCAAATGTTTTCCAATCATCTCCTGTATAATCTACTTCCCTCAAATCATGGATAAAATGTTATTCTCCCACCCCATTCTTGGTCTACCAGCAGGGCGTTTTCCCCCTGTTTTCATTCAAGAAGCTTCCATGCACCTCTTTCATCCCCCATGCATGCCATATGGCCTGCCCGTCGCAGTCTATGAGACTTAACTGTTCTTATTATATCTGGCTTCCTATACATATCTGTAGCTCACTATTATGTAGTTTTCTCCATTCATCTGTCTGTTCATATCTTTTTGACCCAAAAATTCTCCTAAGAACTATATCCTCAAATACTCGTAATCTTGTTTCCTCTCTTAAAGTAAGAGTCTAAAAAAATATTTTTACACAATTAGCTCTAATTAAATTTAGCACTCTAAAAACTCGGCAATTATTATTTGATGCCATGAAAAAACCCATGAAATAGTCGGGAATTTCATATTTGTAATTTACTGGACATTCTGTATAAATAGGAGTATAAGAGGATGTCCATCAAAGAGCTGGAGAGATCAATTCAATATACTTTGAGATCAACAAGCGGCCTAAACCATGCTATTAACGATGGTGTATTGAATTTATTAACATTTAATATTTTATATCCTAATAATTGCATTTATACCTTTTTTTTTTGTATAGATACAACTTTGTATCTGAAAGCAATAAAGCAATAGTGAGGTTCCATTCAGACTACTCAATAGCTGGAGCTGGTTTCTCTGCTACTTGGCAAGCTGTGGATATCTCAGGCTGTCCTCTACAGACTCTTACTGCCAGGGAAGGTACTCTTATGAGTCCAAATTACCCTCATTTCCTCATGACACATCTGGATTGTGCCACAACAATACTAGCACCAGGAAGCCACTTCTTTGTAATACATTTTCTATTAAGTTAAAAATTGATATCTCGAAATGCTTTCAGATACACATAATGCTTTGAGTTTTTAAAAATTTGAGGTAGAGAAAATACAAAAAAAGAGTATAGTACCGTATGCTACAACTACAGTATATATAGTAATTTCAGATAGGCCTACTCTACGTAAGAGTAGAGTATGCTACAACTACAGTATATATAGTAATTTCAGATACTCTACGTAATTAAAAATTAAATTCTTCAATTTCATTTTAATAAACTACTGCATTTTATTGTTCATTCTTATTCATCTTCTTATTCATCTTCCTTTCATGGTTTAGGCTGGATGGCCTGTTTTGGTCTCAATCCATCTCAGTTTTGATCATCTAGTATCTCGTTGTCCTTTTGGTTTTTTGAACAGAATTATTTTCAGTATTCTCCTATTGTCCATTCTTTCTAAATATTCCTTCATTTACATCTGTATTCATCTATTATTTTTATTCACTGCAAGTATATTTAAATTATTTCTAATTTCTTGATTTTTTTATTTTATCTCATTTTCATATGCAGATATTATTTTCTTACCAAATCATATATTTTGAAATTTGGAATAATTAAATTAACATTGAGAAGCTAAAGCTATTACTATGCTAGAAATAAGTAAATTAATGTAGGCTACACAACTAAATTACTGTAAACAATGGTAAAGAGAAACATTTTTTCCTGAACCAGGAATTGAACCCCAAACCTTCAGCATTCTGTGCTGACGCTCTGATCACTGAGCTAATTCAGGCTACATTCCCATCCAAGCATAAATCCTTCCTTTACCTTACTCTCTTGATCCCACATTCAATGCAATGAATCATCATTCACAAATACAAAAAAATAACTAAATAAATTTCTGTTTTATTAAATTAATATTGAGAAGCTAAAGCTATTATTATGATAGAAATAAGTAAATTAATGAACACAATTAAATTATTGTAAAGAGAAAAATTTCTGCCTGAACCAAGAATCGAACCCCGAACCTTTAGCTTTCTGTGCTAACACCCTGTCCACTGAGCTAATTCAGACTTCATTCCCATCCAAGCAGAAATCCTTCCTTTACCTTACTCTACTGGTCCCACATTCAAATGCAATGAATCATCTTTCTCTTTATCATTGATTACAATAATTTAATTGTGTTCATTAATTTACTTATTTCTATCATAATAATAGCTTTAGCTTCTCAATATTAATTTAATAAATAATGCTATAGCTGTGTAGAGCCCCTTCATGTCTTCTTAATGTAGAAGCCATTCATTGTGTATTTGTGAATGATGATTCATTGCATTTGAATGTGGGACCAGTAGAGTAAGGTAAAGGAAGGATTTCTGCTTGGATGGGAAGGAAGCCTGGATTAGCTCAGTGGACAGAGCATTAGTACGGAAAGCTAAAGGTTCAAGGTTCAATTCCCGGTTCAGGTAAAAATATTTCTCTTTACCATTGATTACAATTTGGAAAGATGTTTATCACTGTTTTTTTTTTCTGCATTTTAACTGAAATGACAAATTGTTCCTCTATATATTTCTTTTTCTAACATTCTTCCCCAATTCATGATTCACCTATAACTTTTCACTCATGCTTAAAAATTTGAAAACTTGCTTCTTCTCCATAGTGCGAACTTCACTAGTCACTACTGAATTGGACTATAGTAATCTACACTAAATTCTACAGAAAACAAGTTTTTGTAGTTTTATAAAGAACACAGACTTTCTAATGGTGATTAACATTTTTAGACAATTTTATTTTTGTCTAAAAATGTTAATATTAATCAAATAGAAATTGCAACTTCCACATTCAAAAGAAAATATGCAGATGGGAAACAACCCTCTAGAATTTTTGAAAATTGAATATAACCTTCATTTAACAGAAGACATCAAGAAATCTGAAACTCCCCCATATATCTTAAAACAAATGTCACTGGAAATAATAAATTTAAGATACCCAGCTCCTGAATGGATACACATTTTTACAGATGGCTCCAGCCTACCAAATGAGGGTGGCACTGGTGCTGGTGCAGTATGCCCACTTTTTTCCTTTTATCGTAAACTAAACACAAATTCAACAAACTTTGATAGCAAAATTCTAGCAATTTTCTTAAATTTACAACATTTTTTATATCACATCCAAAAATTTACAAAAGTTGTAATTCTGTGTGACTCCAAAGCAGCCATTCTTTCTATAACACGAGACACAACACCCAAAAGCATCAAAATTATCGAATGTCACAAAATAATAAAACAGTTATCCCGTCTACATAAAAAAGTTGTACTTCAATGGATTTCGGCCCATTGTGGAGTGACAGGCAATGAAATAGCCGATTTTCTGGCCAAGAAGAGTAGCAAAATTGTTTCGAACCCAATTTCCTTTCACTCTATCAAAAGAATTATCTCAAATAAATATATCAATAAACTTAGAAAAGAATACACCACCAAAACATCTGGAAACAAATGGGAAAATCTACAAGCTTATGACATTACTACATTACAAAAAAATCTGCAGTGGCAATATTCTGACTGCTAACAGGACATGACTGCGTGAATAAACATCTACACAGACTTGGCATAACAGATTCACCTAAATGCCCTTTTTGTAATTTAAATGAAGATATGAAAAGAAACCATCTCCTCTGTTGTCCAGCTTTTGTAGAAGAGACCAGCCTTTCTGCTAAATATTGGAGTGCAAGAGAGCGAATGATTTCATTATCAAGTGCTCAACATTAGATACCAACCAACCAACCAACATTTTTAGACAAATGATTGTATTAGTTTGGTAAGTCTATTTTTGGTGATTTTTCTTTGTAAATAATGTTGCTGTTTAGAAATATAAACTCTTTTTTTTTTCTGCCTATTTTAAATATAAGTTGAAAGAAATGTTGATGTTTGTATCATCGTTTGAATGGTGTAATGGACAGCACACTAGTACCTATAATTAGAGGTTCAGGGTTCAAATCCTGGTTCAAATATTAATTTTTCTTTCTTAAAAATGTATAACTGTTTTTTTCTACCCTTTTTGTTATCTGAATATCCAGTCTGTAGTATATATATATATATTTTTTTTTTCAGCTGGAAGACGGATATGGCTTGAATTTCTGGACTATGATATGGGATCAAATAATAATAATAATAATGGTAGAGATAATCACTATGGGGATCAAACTTTAAATGAAGCAATAATTGAAATAGATTTGAATGATGGAAACAGACCATTTCAGCCATTTCAGTTAGCAGGACATCTCACAGATGGAGCTTTATCTCTGAAGGAAATCGTATGCATGTGAGACTTCGTACTGCAGACAGACCTAGGGGAATTGGTTTCAAGGCTGTGTACAGGACAGGTAACTATATTCTAAGCCCAATGTCCTTTGTCTTTTTTCTGAACTAAAAAAAGAAGACAATTAATAAACTCCATGGTTCAACAGGCCTAGAAAGGCCCTTGGCCTACCAGCTGGCTGCTGGCCTCACATCTACATGTATTAATCAAAAAGGTAGATGATCATGCTGCCAGTGTAGGGGTGACATGTAGTTAGCATGTTGGGTCCTCTAACCATTATAGCTGGTTTTCTCAACCTGGATACAATAACATACTGAAGATTAAATTAAAATACTTCATACCTTACCTCATATCCAGTCTTCTAAGTAGACCATGGTTTCAAAGCCTTGGCGGCTTCACTTCAGTACTTTCTTGTCAACTGATGTTTATATCAATCAGAAGAACTACTTCTTCTTCTCACTGTTGGTGGACCAATGGATCCAGTCAGAATCTGCGGGAATTATAATATATATATATATATATATATATATATATATATATATATATATATATTAATATAAAAGTTCAAAACAACATAGTTATTAATAGGGAGCAGATTTTTATGTTCTAAAAGTTAAGATTGCAACATAGTATAGTGATAAAATTAATTTAACAAGTCTTTATATCCAATCAACTGATTTTTGTTTATAATATAACTTAGAAAACCATTTCTCAATCATTTTTTGTGTGGGATCTAGCAATATTACATTTATATTTTATGTCTTACTCTTAAATTAAAAAAGAAAGAATGTAAATAGGACACTATTTCTTTTTAATTTAAAAGTAAATGTGTAATATAAATGTAAAATGCTAGATTCCACACAAAATGATTAAGAAACGTTTTTTGTAAGTTATTTTATTAAAAAAATCAGTTGATTGGATATATAAGAGCTTATTACATTAATTTTATCGATATACTATGTTGCAATCGTAACTTTTAGAACATAAAAATTTGCTCCCTACTTATTAATAATTGAGAGTTAAATTAAATTGTACAAATAATTAAATTGCACATGCCTCTTTAACTGCACATGTCTTGAACAAATGTACTGGATTGTATAAGTAAGAGAAAAATGTATATCTAAATCAGGATTTTAGATAGCTTAATTGATAAAGTACTACAACTGAGATCCAGAAATCCTGAAATTAAATATCAGTTTTGTGAAATAAAAGAAATTCTCTTAAAATATTAATTTGTCCTTTAATCTAAGTGACAAATTTAATTAAAAACAGCAAAAAAATGTAACTAAATTAACTTAGTTAATTAACTCCCTCAAATATACAGGGGTTCATCTTATCTCATCCCTCGACCCGACCCTGAGTTGAGAATATATTTATTATTAAAGGAGCACTCTTGCCCCTTGTGGGGAAGTACAGGATAGATGCATACATTGATCCTAACTAATTAACTAACTCACTGGCACTATTGAACCCATAGGTTCATGGCCACATGAACATAAGCTCTCCATACCTCCCTATCCTGAGCTAATGTTTTCCAATCATCCCCTGTATAATAAATTTCCCTCAAATCTTGGTTAATGTTGTTCTCCCAGCTCATTCTTGGTCTACAACGGGGCGTATTCCCTCTTGTTTTCCTATAAGAAGTTTTCATGGCCCCTTTCATTCCACATTCGTGTCACATGTTCTGCCCATCATAGTTTACAAGACTTAACATTTCTTATTATGTCTAGTTTCCTATAAGATCATTTAGCTCACTTTTATGTAGTCTTCTCCATTTGTCTGTATATTCATCTCTCTTTGGTCCAAAAATTTTCCAAAGAACTTTATTCTCAAATACTCATAATCTTTTCCCCTCCCTTAAAGTAAGGGTCAATGTTTCACATCCATACAATATGACTGAGAGAATAACAGTTTTATATATTTTCACTTTAATGTTTTTTTTAGAAAAGTTGTATTATGTAATACATATTAACATACATTTCTAGAATTGAGTCTATGTTTAATTTTTTTGTGCATTTCATTCCTGTTTGTAATTTTATTGTTCCTAGGCATTTGAATTCAGCCACTTCTTCAAATGGTTCTTAACTTCTTCTTGCTAGAATACCCCTTTGTCCCTCATTGCGACATGAGTGTTCCTCTATCGGGAAGTATCTTAACCATGCTAATTTAGATACACTTATTTTCCAACAGATGTCAGTGAGTGGTATGTGATCTTTAGGGCTAGCATTTTTATGTACTGAAAGGTAAGATTTGCAACATAGTATAATGAGAAGTTAGACCCATGACTGTCTTTTGTTTTGGTTTCACACACAAGCAGTTGAAAAGTATAATGTGAAGTAAGACTTATGACTGTCTTTTATCTTGGTTTCACACACAAACAGTTGCACTGCAATCTTATCTTTTATTACATAAAAATCCTAGCCCCAGTGATCAGTGTTCTGACTCAATGAGTAGAGATCCGGGAAAATTTGTTTTTAAAATTTCAAGATTTCAATGTTATTGGGAATTTGACAGTGTTATTCTAAAAAAATGTACATTTGAGTCATTTTAATATAGTATATTAAACCCAATAAGAATGATATATCCAGTAGTTTAAGGGATATAAAATTGATAATTGTGTCTGCATAAATTTAGGGGGTGAAACTACCTTACACGTTAATATAATTCATATTTTTTGGAATTTATATTGGCCATAGAACTTAAAATCTAAGGAGAGACCATATTTGAGCATGAGAAGGACAAAAAATATTACCTCTATGTTGTGAACTGTGTTGCAAACATTTCCCTTTTCAAGAGTGCATGGAGGAAGCAGATATGACGCCAGTCATCAGATATGGCAGTTAAAAAGAAGTTGGAATTCAAAAACAGTGTTTAAAAATGCATTATGAGAATTTTGCGAATAGAACAAAAAAATCTCTAGAATTCATTGAAAATTTTAAATTTTGGTGTTATTTCGCATTATCATATAATTTTGTATTATTTTGCGATTCATAAATGCTTTTCTTGAGGTTATGGGAAGTGGAGTTAAGAAATGATACAAGAAAATTACAAAATTAAAGCATTTTGCATTATCGCGACTCGCGAATTTCATGGATCTCTATCAATGAGACATCTAGTAGGGTATTACTAGGATGGATTATTTTTTGTTAAATTCTGCATAGAGCCTTTTTATTCAGGCTTGTGGTTCTTTTACAAGTCTGAAAAATCTTTGGATTCTGGACCCAAGGCAAAAAGTCCCTCCCGGAGAAATGATCCTAACAGTAATCATAATTATGGCTACCTTCAGCTTACTGTTTAGCATAGAATTAATTTATGTTCTGAATTGTCTGTACAGTTGCACAAGTGCATGAAGAACGGCAGATAGATCTGAGAAATGTAACAGTTGGTACATTGCTGCATCTCAACTACCCAAAATCACCTCCTCCGCACGTGGAGTTTGTTCAACATTTGACAGCTCCAGTTGGTCACGTCATCATGTTGGAGCTTTATAACATGGTAACAAGCGAGAGCAGAAGTTGTCCAGATGGAGCTGGGATCATTGAGGTAACTGACAACTATGCAGACAGCAATGGCACCTGGTGGTTTCTCTGTAAAACAAACCCAGATACAAGAGGGCAGTTGGGATCATCAACATTAACAATTACATCATATTTCAACACGCTCTACATCAGGCAAAGGAGTGGGGCAGCAGGAGTACAGCTTAATGCTACTGTCAAAATATATCCAGGTAAACAGCAATACAAATATTATATGATAAATTAAAATGTTTCATACCTCTCCTCATAACCAATCTTCTAAGTAGATCATGATTTCAAGGTCTTGCTGACCCCATCCTCAGTACCATCTTGACGACTGATGTTATGTTGGTGGACTGATAAACCTCCAGATCAAGTCAGAATCTGCAGGAAATTTGAAGTTCATAAGTTTCATGAAAAAATTGATCAAAGTAAAAAATCAGGAATATATCAAATTGAATGTACTGGTTTTGAATATATATATATATATATATAGGGAAAACAAAAAAAGAACTGAAAATTAGAACTAAGGAACACATAAGAAATATCAAAAATGGGGAAATAGAAAAATCTGCAGTTGCTGCTCATGTTTGGGCCGAAAAACATAATGTAAATTCGAATACTAAATTATTAAAACAGTTAGAAGATAAAAAGGAACTCACTATTTGGGAAAAATTTATATTCAGAAGAACAAAAATAGGGTTATGAATTTCGAAATTCCTGCTGAACGTGACCTTGTATGGAGGTTCTTCGGCCAGCTGGAAGAGGGAGCTGATATCGACATCCAAGGTTCATAACATGAAACTCATCAGTCTGGCCAAAGCTGATGATGATACAAAAGATATATTGAAACATGTTCGAGAATAAATCAACATTAAATTGAGGTAAGATGATACCAGATTCAAAAAAACTTGATTCATAAGCTTTTCTTTTTTGTTTTTCTGAATGTAGATTTTTTCTCAAACCATGAGTTCCTTATGTTTTTCTGTCTGTTTAAATAGACTAACTTTTGATTCAGTTAGATGTTTTTCAGACCAAGCATGAGCAGCTATGGCTGACTTTTCCACTTCACCATTTTTGACATTTCTAAGATGTTCTTTCACCCTTGTTTTCAAATTTCTTTTTGTTTTTCTTTTGTAAATTTTATCACAATCCCTGCATTTGATCTAATGAATACCCGATTTGTTTTCTTCTTCAATTTTTTCATTTTTATTGGTTTTAATTATCCTATTTAGGCTGTATTTGTTCTTCGGTGCCAATCTTATGTTAAACTTTTTGAATTTTTTTTTAAACTTGTGATTGTTTCAATGGACGGTAAGTGAATTTCTTGAATTTTATTTTTTATTTTGTTTGTTTTATAAGTGTGCTTTCATTAATTAATTTTTGTCTTTTAAATTTATTTATTTTCTTGTATACCATATTTTATTCAAAACCGTTTTCTGTTGCAACATTAATTATGTATTCTTTTTACTCTACTCAGAAAATTGGTTATGAGGAGTGATATGAAACATTTTATTTTATCTTAAATTAAACCTCATAGTGATTTATTCCTATAAAAGTTCAATATAAATATTATATGATTCAATCAGAAATGTTTATACCTTGTCTCATAAAAATAAACTTGAAACCATTGTGGTCCCATCCTCAGTACCATCTTGACAACTGCTGTTATGTCTATCGACATTGAGTCTGTAATCGCTGACGATGGGGCTCAGAAGTCTTGAAACATATGTTCAACAAAAACAACCATAAGAGGTAAGAATGTACAGAAAAATGTTTTAATTATTAAACAAATCTCTTAATGCTACTTCCTATTGTATTTTAAAGTAATAGAATTGTTGATGTCCGAGGACTCTGTTTTTTTAAAGCATTTCATCATCCACCACTGACTTGCTAGGCCATATGTGGCCTCACTGCAGCCTCATTAGTTTGTTCGTTTCAGATAGGCCTGTCAGGATGATGAACATCAAGCTGATGTTAAATTAAATGTTATTTTATTAAAGTTTTCATTTCTGTTTAGATGAATCTTGTAAATGATCAATAATTTAAAAGATTCCAGCTTAAATTAATAAATTTCACTTATAGAAGATTATTACTTTGGGGAGTTCGAGTTTTTTTATAATTCCTCGTAGCAGGTAACCGGCCTGCTGCCAAGTAGTCCAATGGTAGGGCTGCCACCTCAAAGCATTTGAACATGCTTCCATCTGTAGAAACCCCAGGTGGAGGGCTGCCTCTTCCGCTTGTCTCGCCTTTATTGAAGCAAAACGTCGTTGGAAGGATGACCTGCGCCTGCGGCATGTAGTGCACCGGGGAGCGGAACGGGCTAACAGGCCCATACCTTGAAGATGATGATGATGATGAAGATTATTACTTCATATATGTAATAGATGACTATTTCCAACGGTCAATTTTTCACTCACTAACACTTTATTTTCACTTTATGGATTATTTTACTCCAGATGAATTAAATGTATATTACAATATTATTTTCCATAACTTTGACACCATTTAGTCAACTAATATCAAGAAATGAACTATAATTCTCTTATTTCTTGATGAGCCATTGTTTAACATGTCTGACTTCTTTCAAGTATTGTAGCCATCTTGTTGTTCTGGGAAAAATCCCATTTCATTTCTGTTATAATCTGGAAGTTCTGATTGGTCCAACTGAAAAGGAAGGAGTACTACTGGCTGACTCCCATCCAATTCGTCCAATCCCATTTATTTGTTTATAAAAAATACAAATTCAAATATTTCAAGTATTTTTACATATATTAAATCAATTTGAAATGCATCCAACTGTATTAACAGTTTATATTGAATCACAAATAGGAATGAGATGCACAAAGAAATTAAACATAGGCTCAATTCTGGAAATGCGTGTTATTATGCATTGCAGAGACTCTTGATGTCCCAACTCCTTTCAAAAAACGTTAAACTGAAAATATATAAAACTATTATTCTACCAGTTATACTATATGGGTGCAAAACATGGTCTCTTACTTTAAGGGAGGAAAGGAGATTACAAGTATTTGAGAATAAAGTACTTAGGAAAACTTTTGGACCAAAGAGAGATGAACAGACAGGTGAATGGAAAAGACTACATAACAATGAACTACATGGTTTTTATAGGAAGCCAGATATAATAAGAACAGTTAAGTCTCGTAGACTGCATTGGGCAGGACATGTTGCACGTATGGGGAATGAAAGACTTGCATGGAAGCTTCTTGTAGGAAAGCCAGAGGGAAAACACCCAGTTGGTAGACCAAGAATGAGGTGGGAGAATAACATTAACTATGATTTGAGGGAAGTAGATTATACAGGGAATGATTGGAAAACATTAGCTCAGGATAGGGATGTATGGAGAGCTTATGTCCACGCGGCCATGAATCTACGGGTTCGATAGTGCCAGTGAGTAAGTAAGTAACTTATAAAAAATTTGAATTCTCTAAACCAATCTTATTTCCATTCTTACTAGAAATAAATATAGTTATATTAATATAGTTATATTTAAATATTATTTGCCACATCGAAGAATCTCACTGTTAAGAGCACAACATTTCAGCATAAGGATATTCATAAATACACCTGGACGTCCCCAGATGGAGAAACTTGGAACCAGATAGATCATGTATTAGTGGATAAATGCTGGCACAGTAGCATCATTGATGTTAGATCAGTTAGAGGGACAGACTGCAATTCGGATCATCATCTGGTTAGAGTGAAAATCAGACAACGGCTATCGCTTATGAGAGGAACAAACGCTAAAGATGATTCTGTAAAATATGAATTAAAAAACTTGAAAAATAATGAAATGCGACAAGAATACCAAATCAAAATTGCTAATAGATTTGAAGTACTGGAATCTTCAGATGACAATGTGGCAAACGAAGAAGAAACTGATATAAATAAAGAATGGGAGGCTATAAGAGATACTATTAAATTGTCAGCATCAGAAAGCATTGGCTGTTTAATAAAGAGGCAAAACAAGACATGGTTTGATAAGGAATGTGTCGACATTGTAAAGAAAAGAAAGCTAGCAAAAATGAAATGGTTACATGAGCCAAATGAGGTAAATTTAGAGCAATTGGGTAGTGTTAGACGGGAAACCACCAAGTTACTAAAGAGTAAAAAGAGGGAATATTTGAGAGAGAAGATTAATGATCTTGAAATGAATGCAAAAAATAGGAACATTAGAGAATTATATCAGGGAATTAGTATATTAGTAAGCAGACTTGCTCCCTATATTGATGACATTCTAGGAGATCATCAATGTGCATTTAGAAGAAACAGGTCTACAACAGATCAGATTTTTAGTATAAGACAGATTTTAGAAAAGAAATGGGAATATAATGGTACTGTACATCAACTATATGTAGACTTCAAAAAAAGCATATGATTCAATTAAGAGGGAGAAGTTATATAGTATCCTGCTGGAGTTCAGAATTCCCAAAAAGTTAGTTAGACTTATACGAATGTGTCTAAATGGCTCAACGAGTAGGGTGCGTGTAGGCAAACAGTTTTCAGACACTTTTGAAATCCAGAATGGGTTGAAGCAAGGAGATGCACTATCTCCTCTACTATTTAATTTTGTACTAGGAGCCATGCCATTAAATATTTAGAGAATACGGAAGGTTTACAACTGAATGGTATTAATAAGCTGTTAGTTTATGCGGGTTATGGGGGGGGGGATGATGATGTGGTGACTACTGGTTTCTTGATAGCGGAGGAGACTACTAAAGGCCAACACACACACACTATTGAGTAACACTAAGAATATTATGGTGCATTGTAAGAAATATGCGATGATGTTAGAAAATATACAAATATATGGGTCACACGTAGAAAATACATTATATAATGGAAATGGACAGCTAATGGACAAATGAGGGAAATTGAGAGGAATGTGGAATTCATGAATGTATGTGCCTAGGAACAATACCATCACAAATAGGAATGAGATGCACAAAGAAATTAAACTAGTTAGGCCTCAATTCTGGAAATGCCATGCTATTATGCATTGCAGAAGACTTTTGATGTCCAAACTCCTTTCAAAAAACGTTAAGCTGAAAATATATAAAACTATTATTCTACCAGTTATATTCTATGGGTGCGAAACATGGACTCTTACTTTAAGGGAGGAAAGGAGATTACGAGTATTTGAGAATAAAGTTCTTAGGAAAATTTTTGGACCAAAGAGAGATGAACAGACAGGTGAATGGAGAAGACTACATAACAATGAACTACATGGTCTTTATAGGAAGCCAGATATAATAAGAACAGTTATGTCCCGTAGACTGCGATGGGCAGGACATGTTGCACGTATGGGGAATGAAAGGCGTGCATGGAAACTTCTTGTAGGAAAGCCAGAAGGAAAACGCCCAGTTGGTAGACCAAGAATGAGGTGGGAGAACAACATTAACTATGATTTGAGGGAAGTAGATTATACAGGAAATGATTGGAAAGCATTAGCTCAGGATAGGGATGTATGGAGAGCTTATGTCCGCGCGGCCATGAACCTACGGGTTCGATAGTGCCAGTGAGTGAGTAAGTAAGTAAGTAAGAATTAGTATAGAGAAGAAAGGGTTTCAGGCTAGAACAAACATAATTCGGAATGAAAATGGGGATATGAATGCACATTCTAGGAGTATATTAAATAGATGGAAAGGTTACTTTAATCAGCTATTAAATGTACATACAGAACAGGACATTGAGGAGGATAAGTTACAGACAGCAGAAATGCTAGTCGCAGAGCCAAGTGCATTAGAGGTTGAAATGGCGATTGAAAAATTGAAGATGTATAAAGCATCAGGTTCAGATGAGATCCCAGCAGAACTGATAAAATCAGGGGGAGAAAAATTGATGGACAAGATATGCTGGTTGCTTAGTACGATTTGGGAAAAAGAAGCTCTTCCAGATGAATGGAAGGAATCAATTATCGTACCAATTTATAAGAAAGGAGATAAAACAGATTGCAACAACTACAGGGGCATCTCATTACTTTCAACTTCGTACAAAATTCTAACAAATATATTAGTAAGCAGACTTACTCCCTATATTGATGACATTCTAGGAGATCATCAATGTGCATTTAGAAGAAACAGGTCTACAACAGATCAGATTTTCAGTTTAAGACAGATTTTAGAGAAGAAATGGGAATATAATGGTACTGTACATCAAATATATGTAGACTTCAAAAAAGCATATGATTCAATTAAGAGGGAGAAGTTATATAGTATCCTGCTGGAGTTCGGAATTCCTAAAAAGTTAGTTAGACTTATACGAATGTGTCTAAATGGCTCAAAGAGTAGGGTGCGTGTAGGCAAACAGTTTTCAGACACTTTTGAAATCCAGAATGGGTTGAAGAAAGGAGATGCACTATCTCCTCTACTATTTAAATTTGTACTAGAGCATGCCATTAAATCTTTAGACAATGAGGAAGGCTTACAACTGAATGGTATTAATAAGCTGTTAGTTTATGCTGATGATGTAGTACTACTGGCCGATAGCGAGGAGATACTAAAGGCCAACACGCACACACTATTGAGTAACACTAAGAAATTAGGACTGGAAATAAATATCAGTAAAACTAAATATATGGTCACACGTAGAAATTCAGTATATAATGGAAATGGACAGCTAATGACAAATGAGGGAAATTTTGAGGAAGTGGCTGAATTCAAATACCTAGGAACAATAATCACAAATAGGAATGAGATGCAAAAAGAAATTAAACATAGGCTCAATTCTGGAAATGCATGCTATTATGCATTGCAGAGACTTTTGATGTCCCAACTCCTTTCAAAAAACGTTAAGCTGAAAATATATAAAACTATTATTCTACCAGTTATATTATATGGATGGCGAAACCTGGACTCTTACTTTAAGGGAGGAAAGGAGATTATGAGTATTTGAGAATAAAGTTCTTAGGAAAATTTTTGGACCAAAGAGAGATGAACAGACAGGTGAATGGAGAAGACTACATAACAATGAACTACATGGTCTTTATAGGAAGCCAGATATAATAAGAACAGTTAAGTCTCGTAGACTGCGATGGGCAGGACATGTTGCGCATATGGGGAATGAAAGACGTGCATGGAAGCTTCTTGTAGGAAAGCCAGAGGGAAAACGTCCAATTGGTAGACCAAGAATGCTGTGGGAGAACAACATTAACTATGATTTGAGGGACGTAGATTATACAGGGAATGATTGGAAAGCATTAGCTCAGGATAGGGATGTATGGAGAGCTTATGTCCGTGCGGCCATGAACCTTCGGGTTCGATAGTGCCAGTGAGTTAGTTAGTTAGTTAGTTATATTTAAATATTAAATAAAAAAACCCTTATTTTTAATATATGGGGATAAATATCTGGTTTTAGATATTGAATGTAGAAAAATTAACAACAGACATAGTAGAAAATAAACTAAAATGTTTTGGACATTTAAAAAGAATGGAAAAGAAAGACTACCACAAAGACTGTTAAATCTCAAGATACAAGGAAAAGGACCTAGAGAAGGATGGATTAACCAAGTGAAGAAGAGTTTACAAGAAAGAGGATATGAATGGGAAGAACTAAAAAAGAAGGAAAACTTACAAAGATGGAGATGGTTGGAGATATACTTGGAATCAACCTTCCAAAAGGAGAACACAATAAGAGGATGATGAGTAATAGAACTCACTGTAAACCACTTTTTATAAAATTAGCAATTCTTACAAGTTTCAAAAAATTTTCAAAACATTTAATATAAGATTCGCACTGACGAATGAAAACAGCCTAAATAGGATAATTAAGGGCCACATGCAAATACATTAGTCTCTACTCAAATTACTTCCAATCACTGGTGAACTGACTCACCGTGAGCAAGTGCAAAGATTGAATTAGCTACCCACTAATGGTCATGCATGAAAGTCGTCGTTTTCGTAATATTGGCAAAAAATTACCCAGAATTCTCAGCGATATAACCACTTCCATTATTTTTGTCTGCTAGAGAAACGCATTTACGCTTGCGTCCTGCAAATAATACCGTATACAACGACGTCTGCATCGAGCAATATTACGCTGATTCTCCCTTTCTTCTAGTTAAATTCTTTGGTAGACTCTCAAATTCCTCTTCTCCGCATATACCGAAAACATGATCGAAGTCTTCAAGGTCCGACATCTTGGATAAAGCAGCAAGGTACGCGGCAAGGTTTCAAACTACATTGGTTACCATCGGTTCCCTTCGGGATTCTCATGATTTGTTTCTCTCTTAAGTTACCTCGTCAGGTAGCTTACGAATTTCAACAATTATTATCGCATGAACAGATTTCTGAGTAAGCAAAATCGTATTACGATACAACTTTCTCAGCAGAGAATACCTTTTACGGTCTAATGCATTCATAGATTTGACCCTAAAACCAATAAAAATGAAAAAATTGAAGAAGAAAACAAATCAGGAATTTATCAGATCAAATGCAGGGATTGTGACAAAATTTATATTGGAAAAACAAAAAGAAATTTGAAAACAAGGGTGAAAGAACATCTTAGAAATGTCAAAAATGGAGAAGTGGAAAAGTCAGCAGTAGCTGCTCATGCTTGGTCCAAAAAACATCTAATTGAATAAAAAACTAGTCTAATTGAACAAATAGATAAACAAAAGGAACTCATGGTTTGGGAAAAAAACCACAATCTGAAAAACAAAGAAAAACTTTTTTTATTTGAGTTTGTATTTTTTTTAAATTCTTACCTCATATGTTTATTTTGTTGGATGATCGTTTCAAAGCTATTGCTCCATATTCAGCTTGTTCACAAACTGGTTTTTTTTCTTTTCTTCAAGTTGTCGGCCCTGGATCTGTGTTCCAAAGATAACTTGAAGAAAAGAAAAATACCAATTTGTGAACAAGCTGAAGATGGAGCAGTTGCTTTGAAATGATCGTCCAACAAAATAAATATAGGAGGTAAGAATGTTTAAAAAAATACAAAATTTAATTAAACCTCATAATGTAACTTCCTAATGATTATAAAAGAAAAACTTACGAACTTCGAAATTCCTGCGAATCCTGACCTGATCCAGAGATTTATTGGTCCAATAACGAAGGGAAGAAGAAGTGGTTCTTCCGATTGACATAACATCAGTTGTCATGATGATTGTTATTTTATTATTATTATTGGTCTGTACTTTCAGAAGAATAAGATTTTTTGCTTTTTATTTATTTTTTGAGGGGAGTTTAATTCCTACCTTATTTTTAATTTTAGGGTGGGGGTATCAGCCTGAGCAGCTACAAGCGGGAATTTATCTCTTGTTTTATACTTTGTTAGCTTCTTTACCATTATTAGTAGATGGGACCAGTATGGTCTTGAAATCGCGATCTACTTAGAAGATTAATATGAGGAGAGGTAAGAAACATTTGATTTTATCATTCTTAATCTGTCATATTTAGATGTTTACTTTGTATAAAAAAGAATTCACACAAATATATTTGCTGGTATATCACTTGAGGATTAATAACAATATATATTTAAATAAATGTAAATTTAACTTAACTCCATGGTGCGACAGGCCTAGAAGACCTTGGCCTATTGTATCAATATTCAAGAAAATAACTAATTATAAATTGCATTAATAATTAATATCTTCCACTCCAGTCAGCTGCTGGCCTCACATCCACATGTGTTATTCACAGAGGTAGACAATCATCCTGAAAATGTAGAGGTGACATGTGGTCAGCATTTCGAGTCCCCTAGCTGTTATAGCTGGTTTACACAACCTGGAGCTGCTACTTATTGTAGCTACCCAAATTCCTCGCGAAGCTGGTGGGCACCAGTCCCATATTGATCGAAGTTCCACAAAAAAATTTCTTTCCCTATGGAGACTCGAACCAGCACATGTCCCGTAGCTCTGTGCCAAAGCATCTTGCCTTAATCAGTCAGCTATGGCATGGGACAAATGTAAATTTAGTAAATCTCAAAATATTATAATATGAATATGTTTAATACTCTTCCAGATGGTATAAAGGATCTTCCTGTATTGAAATTTAAAAGAACAATTAAATCAGTATTGATTTTGAACCCTTTTCTACAATGTCCATTAATATTGACTGATCGAGACACCACAGCAATACAGCAATTAACGTTACTGATTGACATTGTCATATATTGTTCTATGTTTTTGACAATAAAAATGTATGCATCTATCTATATATTTCTCACCTGACTAATTTCAATGACCATTGCCCCCATTATCAGCTACACTCCGATTGTTTGAAATTGAGTCATTCACACCAGCATTCCCCCTGCCACCTGGTGAGGTTTGAATTACTTTCGAGATCTAATCTTTCATGCTGAAACTTCAAAATTCATAGATTTGTTTTTGTTCTTCTAAGTGTATATCTTTTCTCAAACTGTTAGGTTTTCTAAATGTTTTAATAGTTAATTTAATTTTCAATTATTTGATCCTGTATCAAGTCCCGCACTGTAGCTGAATGGTTAAGGGAAGATGCCTTGGCGCAGAGCTACAGGACTTGCACTGGTTAAAGTCCCCATGGGAGAAGAAATTTTCTCATGGAAATTTGGCCAGTATGGGACTGGTGCCCACCCAGCATCATGAGGAATTTGGGCAGTTACAATAAGTAGCAGCTCCAGGTTGACAAAACCAGCTATAAAGGTTGGGGGACCCGACATGCTCACCACATGTCACCCTTACACTGACTGGATGATCATCTACCTCTGTGATTAACACATGTGATTGTGAGGCCAGCAGCCAGCTGTAAGTCAAGGACCTTCTAGAATAATTAAACTTTATAGAAAATAATACTATGAGGTTTGCAATTAAATATTAAAAAAATTGTATCCCCTCTATCTTCTTTTTAGACTGATTTCGGAATAATTACTATTTCATTTTCAGTATTTTTATGACTGTTGTTTTGTCATGATGATGCACTGCTTCTTACCATCTGTAGGTAGACCGATGAACCTACACATCAAATCACTTTTCTCAGCACATTCAAAAAAGCAAGAAGGAGAAATTAATAAATTTTGAAATTCCCAGGGAATGAGATTTGATTTGGAGATTCATTGGTCTACCAACAGATGGAGGAATATTCAATTTTTAACAAGAATATCTTCGCTGATTTTAACATAACATAATCAATATTGTTACATGTCGTGTAAGCGGCGTTTGAATTGCGCGGGTGAGTCACCCCTAGCGAGTTAGTGACCCGCTTGAATAGTCTGGAATGTGTTGCCAGACCTTTCTACCAGCGTCTCCTCCCCATGGAGGAAGATTGGAAGCCAGTGGGCTTCGAAGCTAGTACTAGAGCTTTCCTCCCCCACCTATATAAAAGAGTGGAAGGCCAACGAGTCAATCAGAGTTGCCCAGTCCCCCTCCCCCCCCCAAGATAGCGAGCGATTAAATTGTAAGTGAAACTGTGAGGAAGTACTGTGTCTGTAATTGGGTGATAAGTGATTGTCGAAAAAACCTTAACCCATTGGAGACTTTTAATGAGTCTCCCTCATGAGCAGGTAGAAAGTCCAAACAGCTCAAGCACGACCTACACTCTTTATTGTATTAAAACCCAATACTATAAGAAGTTGGCTCTATCTTTACTGATTAAAAATTTATGTTCGCCATCTGTAAAATTTGTTGCTGATTTATATAAAGCGTATATGTAGTCCTAGTATATTGTATAGTTTATTATAGATATAATTTATAGAATAATATATTTTAGGTATTTATTACGGTAAAATATATATATATATATATATATATTTATATATATATGTAGTTTCAATGTTTTTTTTTCGAATAACATGATTGTAAATTTAAGTTTTTTAGAAACACGTTCAGTTCAAACTCTCTAAACGAAATAAAACGGCGCAATTTGGAATAACATATTAGAAATTGTACTCTTCAGGATATGATTCAAATAAACACTGGACAAGATGCACATGAAAATGCAGATTTTACAGCAAATGAGAGTGTAGTCATAGAATTAGCAAACCCGTTCGTAGAGAAAGGTTACACATTATAATTGTATTCTCCTAATTTATTTTTAGAGCTGAGTAGATGAGAGATATATTAGGGGCAGTAAAATCTAACAGAAGAAATATGCCTATGGATTTAGCGAACATCAAATTGGAAAGAAAGAAAAAAAAAATGAAAACTAACCCATTATCTAGTTGGTGACTTCTAGCATACAAGTGGAAAAGTAGGAAAGACATTTATTTATTATCATCCAAACACGAAAATGCCGACATGACTGACACCAGTAAGAAGCTATGGGAGAATAAAGACGGAGAACAAGAAGAAAAAATCATAAAGGCTAAATGTATTCTAGAATACAATAAAGAAATGGGAGGAGAAGATCGACATGACAAGGTTGTGGCTTTGTTTTCCAGTAATGATGAGATTTGTAAAGTGCTATAGAAAAATTGCTTTTTACATTATCAATAATTTGAGAAGATATATAGCAAGAACTTTCTATGATTTGATAATGTATAGGCCTATACTTTTACATGTTTAGTTTAATTTATTTTTATAATATGCAGTATTATATATTTTTATTTTTTACCGTTCCTGTTAGAACATGTGATTCATGTTTACTTTAAATATAATGACCGAGAAATGTTAGTAAAAGATGGTTTTTGAAATATTAGTCAACTTTCACAGCCTTCAAACTAACATTAGATAACGGTTAAATTGCAAGAAAGAGGGTTGTACGCAGGCCACATTCCTTTCCTATTCATAAAAGTACAAAATACTAAAAGAAAAAACAGGGGTAAACAAACTATCTGAAATCCATTTGTGATAGAACGCAGTATGCATGGTCTGGGTATTCAGATTTAAAATCCAATGCAGCCGGAGTGGCGCTGGGGAGATTTAAATGGGTTTCCAGTTAACTTACCTGGCACTTTTAAATGTATATTCCGATTCCGATTGAGGGTCTTTCCACTTTTCAGCGGTTGCCCTTTTACCAGCCGGCTGCTGGCCCTTCACATCCACATGTGCCAATCACAGAGGTAGATGATCAACAGCCAGTGTAGGGGTGACATGTGGTTAGCATGTCGAGTCCCCCAGCCGTATATTCAATGGGTTAAAAGAAGAATAGCTGTGGAATGAGATTTGATTTGGAGATTCATTGGTCTACCAACAGATGGAGGAATATTCAATTTTTAACAAGAATATCTTCACTTGATTTTAACGTAACATAATCAGTATTGTTACATGTCGTGTAAGCGGCGTTTGAATTGCGCGGGTGAGTCACCCCTAGCGAGTTAGTGACCTGCTTGAATAGTCTGGAATGTATTGCCAGACCTTTCTACCAGCATCTCCTTCCCCGTGGAGGAAGATCGGAAGCCAGTGGGTTACCAGCGTCTCCTTCCCTCTGAGCTAATGTTTTCCAATCATTCCCTGAATAAACTACTTCCTTCAAATCATAATTAATGTTATTCTCCCACCTCATTCTTGGTCTACCAACTGGGCGTTTTCCCCTCTAGTTCTCCTACAAGAAGCTTCGATGCACGTCTTTCATTCTCTATTCGTGCCACATGTCCTGCTATGAGACTTAACTGTTCTTATTATATCTGGCTTCCTATAAAGGCCATGTAGTTCATCGTTACCAGCGTCTCCTTCCCCGTGGAGGAAGACCAGACCTTTCTACCAGCGTCTCCTTAGGAAGACCAGACCTTTCTACCCTGTGGAGGAAGATCGGAAGCCTATGGGCTTCGAAGCTAGTACCCCTAGCGAGTTAGTGACCCGCTTGAATAGTCTGGAATGTGCTGCCAGACCTTTCTACCAGCATCTCCTTCCTCGTGGAGGAAGATCGGAAGCCAGTGGGCTTCGAAACTAGTATTAGAACTTTCCTCCCCCACCTACATAGAAGAGTGGAAGGCCAACGAGTCGATCAGAGTTGCCCAGCTTCCATGCACGTCTTTCATTCCGTATTCGTGCCACATGTCCTGCTATGAGACTTAACTGTTCTTATTATATCTGGCTTCCTATAAAGGTCATGTAGTTAATCGTTACCAGCGTCTCCTTCCCCGTGGAGGAAGACCAGACCTTTCTACCAGCGTCTCCTTAGGAAGACCAGACCTTTCTACCCCGTGGAGGAAGATGCTGCCAGACCTTTCTACCAGCGTCTCCTTCCTCGTGGAGGAAGATCGGAAGCCAGTGGGCTTCGAAACTAGTATTAGAACTTCTACCAGCGTCTCCTTCCTCGTGGAGGAAGATCGGAAGCCAGTGGGCTTCGAAACTAGTATTAGAACTTCTACCAGCGTCTCCTTCCTCGTGGAGGAAGATCGGAAGCCAGTGGGCTTCGAAACTAGTATTAGAACTTCTACCAGCGTTTCCTTCCTCGTGGAGGAAGATCGGAAGCCAGTGGGCTTCGAAACTAGTATTAGAACTTCTACCAGCGTCTCCTTCCTCGTGGAGGAAGATCGGAAGCCAGTGGGCTTCGAAACTAGTATTAGAACTTCTACCAGCGTCTCCTTCCTCGTGGAGGAAGATCGGAAGCCAGTGGGCTTCGAAACTAGTATTAGAACTTCTACCAGCGTCTCCTTCCTCGTGGAGGAAGATCGGAAGCCAGTGGGTCTCCTTCCTCGTGGAGGAAGATCGGAAGCCAGTGGGCTTCGAAACTAGTATTAGAACTTCTACCAGCGTCTCCTTCCTCGTGGAGGAAGATCGGAAGCCAGTGGGCTTCGAAACTAGTATTAGAACTTCTACCAGCGTCTCCTTCCTCGTGGAGGAAGATCGGAAGCCAGCGTCTCCTTCCTCGTGGAGGAAGATCGGAAGCCAGTGGGCTTCGAAACTAGTATTAGAACTTCTACCAGCGTCTCCTTCCTCGTGGAGGAAGATCGGAAGCCAGTGGGCTTCGAAACTAGTATTAGAACTTTCCTCCCCCACCTACATAGAAGAGTGGAAGGCCAACGAGTCGATCAGAGTTGCCCAGTCTACTCCCCCCCCCCCAAAATAAGGAGCGGTTAAATTGTAATTGAAACTGTGAGGAAGTACTGTGTCTGTAATTGGGTGATAAGTTATTGTCGAAAAAAAAAACCTTAAAAGAAGAATAGCTGTAAGATAAAATTGTGATAGAAGATTTAGTGATAATTGTGAGAAGAAAATAAAGTGAAAAGAAAAATGTTACGTAGCAACTGTGTACTTATTTAAGTCCAAATAAGTTAAAGTAAAACCCCCTGCCATCCGCGACATCTGGTGTCAGCAATTGGGATTATGTACACACCAGTAACGTCGGTAAAGCAGAGAGATGAACATCAGGAACTGCCATCTATCATCGGAAAGGAGAACTACGTCAGTAAGTAATAAAAAATAAGACAATGGATCTGGAATACATAAAAGAAATGTTGAAACAAATTCTAAAACAAAAAGAAGATTGGAAGGAGGAAATTAAACAGGCACTAAACAAAATCACATTAACACAAAGTGTAGAAGTTGAAAGATCAGTACACAAAATGAGAAAGTAAAAGATAAAATCGAACATTCTGAAGACAAATTGAAAACCGACGTTTCTAAAATTGAAGACAAGATGGGTAAATAAGGGATTAAATAACACCTGCTGCCAGCAGAACATTACGCCATCAATGGAGCCTTGAATCCGGCACTGTGTCAAGAGGCGGCAAAGGAGACCACACGCAACCTAGAATTGGAGGCGTCGCCACGAGTGAGACGACTGACTACATTCGACGCCGAGCGACGCTCACCACCACCCGAGCGTCGCCGACATGGAAGTCCAACCTGCTGGAATTGTCGACGAATTGGTCATCCGATGCGGGATTGCAGACGAAGGCCCGCGAACCAACGATGGTCTGGTGTGAGGAGGGAGCCACCTACGCCGACATCTCATCACCGTCTCCTCGCTTCGTAGTAAATGCGGTGAACGACATGGACGACGAAGGACTTACTGCTGATGGATGGATCCATGGACGGCCCTGCCGAGTACTCGTCGATACGGGAGCGACCTGAAGTAGCAGAAGGGTTGGCTGAGAGGACGCCGCTACGGAAGTTCGAGCTGCGCACCGTGTCGGGGGACAGTATGCCTGTGGAGAAGGAGGTTCTCCTGGAGTTGGTCCTGGAAGGTTGCGTGCTGCGACTGTGGGCGTTCGTCCCCGGAGTTACCGAGGACGTCATCTTAGGCCTGGACGCCCTGAGAATATACTACGCTACGGTTGACATCAGACAACGAGTACTCCGCTTTGGAAGTAATGAGGTCCTACTCCATGTCGAGAGCAGAAAAAGGGAAGCCGAGGAGGGCAAGCAAGTTTGATATGGGGGCCAACCTCGTCGCTACAGGCGTCGTCGTCGCTTTGAGCCCGGCAGCTATTACAACATGCAGCCCCGGCGTCCACCCCTCAAACGACATCCAGCCAAAGGAGGGGGCGAGTTGAAGGGAGATCATGGAGGTCATGGGGGACCTCGTCATCGCTTCGTCCATCCTAACTTCAGAGGTGAGCGTGGTCAACTCCGGCGACCACGCATACAGGATGGACAGAAGGTTAATGAAGGAGAAATCAGCAAGCCCATAAGAGAGAGACCTCCGGGAGGACGACACCCACGTCCTCGCTGTCGTCAGATGCCTCGTCAGACTGGTAGTCTGCCTCACAACAGCAGAACCAGTGGAGGACCGCCGAAGCTCCAGCATCTCGGGGATGAACCATACGGGGTGGTATGGTTATGGAAAAGAAGCAACGGTGTGGTCTGCAAGATTCAGTGCCAGCACGGAAGAGGAACGGTTGTGAATTACCTAGATCAACTGGCTGCATACCAAGGAAGCTGATCGGGACGATCAGCATTAAGGACGGGGCAGTGTTACATGTCGTGTAAGCAGTGTTTGAATTGTGCGGATGAGTCGCCCCTAGCGAGTTAGTGACCCGCAGAGACGCTTGAATGGTCTGGAATGTGTTGCCAGACCTTTCTACCAGCGTCTCCTTCCCCTTGGAGAAAGATCGAAAGCAGGAGGTTTTTGGGCTTCGAAGTTGCTCGAAGCTATTACTAGAGCTTTCATCCCCCACCTATATAAAAGTGTGGACGAGAAGGCCGGCGAGTCAGTCAGTGTTGCCCAGTCCCGTCTCAGATAGCGAGAGGTTAAATTGTAAGTAAAACTGTGAGGAAGTACTATTGCAACAGGTCATAATCGTAATGATAGTATATATAAAAAATAGGACTATTAATTATATCAAAAAACTATAAACCTATAAACAAAATATACTAAATTATATTATACCGGAAGATAGGAAATAAATAATCACTTTAAATCTAAATAGTCATACTCAAAGTTCACCAAAGGCTTTTAGAAAATAAAAAACGAGTGAATTTTATAATATTTTATAATAAAGTATCCTGGACCAAAACCATGTCACAACATTCCAGGATGTAATTTCAAAATATCAAAATGTTTTGACAGAAAGACCAGAGATGTCCACATTAGTTAAAAGTTGGGAAATTGAGCTACATAGGTAAAGTGAAACTTGTACTACATTAGGTGAAAGTGAAGCGACGATGACAAATTCCCACAATTAGGTTGAAGGTGAAAGGGGAACTAAGGGTTTCACAATTATGAAAAATTAGAAGGGAAAAATGACCGAATATATACTTGCAATTTTTAGACGAAAGAGAGACGAGAGGCAGAGATTGAAGTATACGCTACAGGTTCCTTTGGGACGGGCCATGAATCTCCTACATGTCTGAGTATAAGCTTTTAATAACTATGGTGGATCAATTTAACTTCAAAACTAAATAGATCAAAGAAACAAAAAACGTTAGATTAATTTGGTTAACTGTTAATAACCATGCATTAGCAAATAAGAAGACCAAAGGGTCGAATTAAATAGTAAAGTTAAAATTAATAATCTATATAGTTGAACTCTCTCATGGAAATATTAAGATTTAAATCAAATTCGATCCAATATGGCGATTCTAGCTTCCTTGCCCAAGATGTTTAATTATTGAATATGTTTTATGTATTGTTGACAATTATAATGAATGTGTTTGTTTTATTGTTTCATATGTTTCTATGTACAAAATGATGTTCTCGTTAGTCTTTTCACTGCCACGATCGAAGGCCATCCGCTCGGGCCAAGGTCAATTAAAAATATTGAACCATTTTTTCCTTCCTGGAACGCTACTTTATGACCTATTATAATCTAGGTCATAACAAGTACTGTGTCTGTAATTGGGTGATAAGTGATTGTCGAAAAAAAACCTTAAAAGAAGAATAGCTGTAAGATAAAATTGTGATAGAAGATTTAGTGATAATTGTGAGAAGAAAATAAAGTGAAAAGAAAAATTTTACATAGCAACTGTGTACTTATGTAAGTTCAAATAAGTTAAAGGAAAAACCCCTGCCATCCACGACAATATTAATGAAATCTATAATAAAATTCTGTTGAGGTGAATAGTCATAAAGTAAAATATTCTTCTTCTTCTTCCTTCCAAGTAGTAGGCCAAGGCCTATTACGATCCTATAGAAAATTTTCCCTCCAGTATTTCATAGGACAGCCCAGAGATCTTCGTCCTCTTGGTATATAATTATCAACACCTTTGGGGATCCGATTTGAACTCATTCTTTCAAGATGGTGTTTCCAATTTAGTTGGTACTGTTTAATATATTCCAAAATTGGCATAGTCTTCAATTCTTTTAAGATATCGGTGTTCCTTTTCTGATCCCATCGGGTGTAACCTGCTGTTCTGCACATGAATCTCATTTCACAAGCCGTTATTCTGATTTCATGTTGTCTTTTTAGTGTCCATGCTTCACTACCATAGGTCAACACTGGTCTAGCCAAAGTGTTATATAAACGTAATCTGGTGTTTTTTTGTACAAGGGATGGTTTCATAACTTGATTGATAATTACCAAACTTTTATTATAACTAGTAATTTTTTCAGGGATATCCTTTTCATCCCAGATAGAGAGATAATATCCAAGATATTTAAATTGATTAGATCTCTATAAAATTTTATTTTGGAGACAGATTTTACTTTGTATGGGGTCCTTTCCATGAAATGCCATAATTTTAGTTTTGTTAATTAATATTTCCATATTAAATTTGGCAGCTGTTTTTTATAAATTATAAATTGATCGTTGCAAATCATTTTCAGAAAGTGCCAGAAGAGCTAAATCGTCTGCAAAAAGAATAGCTTCAAGTTTGAGGTTCCTATGATGGATATATATCCTCGTTGTTTTCCTCCATTCGTTTATTATTCTATTCATATATATAATGAAAAGCACCAGTGAAAGTCCACATCCCTGTCTTACTCCAGTGTTGATCTTTTTCCAAGAAGATAGTGTGCCATCTTGTTTAACAGAGATTTCATTATCTTTATAGATGTTGAAGATATTAGTAATATATTGTTGTGGAACGTTATCATCAGCTAAAATTTGTAATAACATATTTCTGTCTACTTTGTCAAAAGCCTTTATGAAATCAACAAAGGCGATATGAGTTTCTATATTGAAGTCCTTGTGCTTTTCTAATAGTAGTTTTAGAGTGAAGAATCCATCTGTACAAGATCTACCCTTTCTAAATCCATTCTGCTCTTCTCCAATTATATTTTCATAATTTTTTTTCAATTTATTCCTAACTATATTAGCATAAATTTTATATCCAGAGTTGAACAAGCTAATTCCACGATAGTTATTTTGGATTTGGTGACTTCCTTTTTTGAAGATTGGTATTACAATGGATTTGTTCCAGCTTTGTGGTGGTTTTTGTCCTTCCCATATCATATTAAGGAGAGAATAAGAAATCTGTCTAAAAATTTTTTAGTTTAAAATTTAAATAATTCCTGATTAATGTGGTCTTCTCCGGGAGCTTTGTTACTTTTCAATGATTTAACAACATCAGTTAATTCATCTATAGAAATTTGTTCCAAAGCAGTGTTATTAGAGATCGGTATTTGTAATAAATCATCTTTTTGTGTCCATACATGATGAAAGTAGTTAAGCCAAGATTCTTTAGATATACAATTTAAATGTGCATTTTCTTTTGAATCATTATTTAAATTAAGTAAAATATTAAAATAAATAAATACCTTGGCAAGTGAAGTCGTCCTCAACTATACCTTTTCCAAGCTAAGTTCCAGTTGTAAACAAACCAGATGTATGGACTACATTTTCATTGATTGGATAACTGTTTTACCTTTAAGCATGTATGAAAATGTAGTTTGCTTTTTCACACTCAAAATAAATAGATTAAAAAAAAATATATACATTATCTACCACATGTCTACATAAGTTATGTGGGAGAATTTTAAAATATATAATTACAATTTTAATAGAGTAAATAAATAAGCATTTCATTGTTCATTCTTATGAATTTCAAGTGGCTACTTTTCCTATATAATTTTTTAAGCATCAAAAAGAAAAACCATTGAAAACCGGAGCAAAACAAATTATTTTGAATGTTTTCAAACGGTTTAATGAAAAATATCCTACATTAGCCATTGAGGATGTGGTGAATATAACAGCAGAGTTACTTGTGAGTTAACATTGAGCATATATTTTGCTCGTAGGCCTAATTAAATTGCATATAAAGGATATACATTGATATGATGGAAAAAGCATAAACATCTGATCACATAGGGCCATATATACTTTGTCATAAATAAATAAGAAATAGAAGTTACTAATTATTGGTACTATCTTACCTTGTATTTAGTCTTATTTCCCATAAAATATGATATAACCTAAGAAAAATGTTTCTATCACTGACACTTCCATTGACAATTCATTCATTCATGTGGCAGTTTACTTCATTTACCCCAATAGATGGAGTCGGCAAGTAATATCTTGTGTAAGTTTGTTTACAGTTCAACTGGAACTTAGCTCGGATGTAGTATAGGTCCGATTCGATTGAGGGTCTTTCCACTTTTCAGCGGTTGCCCTTTTACCAGCCGGCTGCTGGCCCTTCACATCCACATGTGTCAATCACAGAGGTAGATGATCAACAGCCAGTGTAGGGGTGACATGTGGTTAGCATGTCGAGTCCCCCAGCCGTTATAGCTGGTTCCTCAACCTGGAGCCGTTACTTATTGTAGCTACCCAATTGCCTCACGATGCTGGGTGGGCACCGGTCCCATACTGGCCGAAATACCATGAGAAAATTTCTTCCCCCATGGAGACTCGAACCAGCGCAAGTCCCGTAGCTCTGCGCCAAGGCTTCCTACCTTAACCGCTCGGCTACGGCGCAGGACTATAGGTTAAAATTTTAAAACCGTAGGCCTTTCAGAAATAAACAACAAACTGATTTTAAATGAGAACACACCCAGCTTATACAATCCTCTATGTGAAATTATACAAAACAATAGTCAGTAACACACAACCTTCTGCCGAAGATAGAAGCCAGTTTCTGAAAGGCCTACAGTTTTAAAAATGTTAACCTAATTGAGGACGACGGCACATCGGCCAAGTTATTTACATATTTTAATGTTTTACTTTATGTAATATAACAGTATTTTAAGTTAGTTATTTTGAAATTAAATTTAGTTTACTGTTTTTTTTAGACAGTGCTTACAGAATAAAGCTTGTTCGAGGCTCAGAAGATAGCAGTGTTGAGTCGTGTTATCCAAATCCTTGTTTGAATGGTGGGAAGTGCATCAACAGTGGTCTACGTAGGTCCTGCCAGTGCACAAGTCATTTTACAGGTAATGCAGCTGTATTATATACTATGTTATAGTAATGTATTATTTCACTATTACAAATTTAAATAAAAGGCAGAGAATGGGAACAAATATTTCAATCAGTCTGGGTCATTATTCATATCTGTTAATATTTAATCAATTCTAGGATCTTTTTCTTCTTCTTCTTCTTCCTTTTCAAGATTAGGTCAATGTGACTTTGTTCTGGTCTCAAGTCCATCGTTTCCTTGGCCATCCCAAGGATCTTTTTCCATGTGGTTTGTAGGTATTGATCGTTTTGGGTAATCTTTTTTCAAATAAGTTAATTATGAACTTTTGTCTCACAGTATATTTCACATAAACATTGTACTTTTCTGAAAACTGTTTCTTTCTTTGTTTAGAATTCTTAACTTGTAATTCCTCATTGATTTCCTTTCAAATGTTTTTAATGTTTTTTTTTTATTTTTACTTGATTCAAATGATATTTCTTTCGCTATTTCATTTACAACATTTGGAAATCTCACATACCTCAAACTAAACAAATTTAATTACTGTTAATGGTTTATTTTAGGAAGTTATATTTTTAGGTTCTTTTAATCAAGTTTTTTTAAAATCTGGAATCATCTTACCTCAATTTAATGTTGATTTGTTCTTGAACACGTTTCGATATATCTTCTATATCATCCTCAGCTTTGGCCAGACTGATGGGATATAGAAGATATATCGAAACATGTTCAAGAACAAATCAACATTAAATTGAGGTAAGATGATTCCAGATTTAAAAAAAAGAACTTGATAATTACTGTTGTCTCTTTAGGAATTAACACTATGAGGTATTATTTATTTAAGTAAAATTGTATCACCTCACCCCATTATTTCACTTCTTAGACCTGTTTTGGGACCTTTTCGGTTCCTACCTCAATACTTTCAAGACCATTATTATGTCATCTTGAAGAGCTGCCTCCTACTCCCTCTTTTGGTAGACTGATGAACCTCAAAATCAAATAATTAATTTTATCCAGGAACTTCAAAGTTCATTAATTTCTCCTTTTCGTTATTTTAATGTAGATTTTTTCCCAAACTGTATCCTCTTTAGGTTTTTCTATTTGTTTCATTAATTAAAACCAGAATGAAAGAACATCTCAGGAATGTCGAGAATGGAGAAATAGAGAAATCTGCTTTAGCCATCCATGTATAATCAAAAAAACATCACAACGAAAAAAAGGCTAAATTATAATCATCATCCATTCAAGTATTAGGCCATGGGACCTGTTATGATCTCAAAGAGGAATTTTCCATCCAGCACTTTTTTTGGACATTCCAGCAATCTTTTGCCTTGAGGGTAGTAACAAAGCAAAGCTTTTGGAATTCTGTGAGATGGCATTTGCTGAAGATAGGCTTTCCAATCATTCTGATAGTTTTGTATATGATGTAGAATGGGTTCTATACCCAACTTTTCCATAATTTCCTCATTTCTTTTATGGTCCTACTTTGTATAGCCTGCTATAAGGTGAATAAATTGCATCTCATTTGCTTTTATTCGGCTTTCATCTCATCTTTGTATTGTCCATGCTTCACTATCATATATTAATACTTGTCTTGCAAGAACCTTATGAAGTCATAATCTTGTAAATTAATGAGTCATTTTTTTACATCTTACCTCATAAATTTATGAATCAAGAGCCTCATATTGTTATTTCCCACATTTAACTATGAATCATAAACTTGTGTTCTTTTGTATTAAAGATGGTTTCATATTACTATTAATTATCCCCATTGTTTTTGTGAAATTTGTGATTTTTGTTTTGTTATATCAGCTTCATCTTGATGTTAAATTATAACCCAAATAAGATTTAAATTAAAATTCTTTATGCCTCACCTCATATCCAGTTTTCTATTTAATATAACCCAAATAATTACATTTGTTTACTTGTTCTAAAATTTCATCATCCAAAACAATTTTGCTAAATTATAAAAAAAAAACATTCTTTTTATGCCACCATGTTGTCATTTCGACATTCTGGTATTCTCTCTTGGCATGGCATTATTGTAACCCACTTCTGAGGCTGGGGGCGCCTGGAAGGCAGAGTTATGCTGTCCTGATGATATATGATAGGTGATAATGATGGTAATGATGCGTCAGAAGAGGCCTTAATCCTAAATTTAATGATGATAATGATGTTCGGGGACCATTTGGGCCTTAAAGTTTACTGACATTTATCTTATAGGTGAGAAAAACCCAAAAAAAGAACCATCACCCATGAAACTTGTCCGCTGCATGACAAGGCAGCACGCTACCTCAAGACTACAGCGGTAGACAAATTACAAAAATATTGAAAATATAAAATTATGTTGAAATTCCATGAAAAAATTTCTTCCAAATGGAGACTCAAATCAGTACATTTACTGTAGCTAAAGCTATTAGATATGTCCATATTTTGATGAGGATGATTGCATTGAAATGTGTGGAGATCTTATAGTTCTCTTGTTATATGTCAACAGGAATGTTCTGTGCACTGACGCTGTGTGACATGCAGCCATGTGCTTTTGGACAGTGTAAGCTGACACCAACAAGCTATGCCTGCACTTGTTCACCAAGTTATACTGGAAGCAACTGTGAACAGAAACTACGTCCTTGTACAGACAACCCTTGTGAAGGTCGAGGAGAGTGTTTTGAAAAAGGAGATACATTCTACTGCCGATGCCATGCATGGTGGGAAGGTAAATTATATTTGACTTTTTAGGAATTAACATTAGTCCCACGCCGTAGCCGAGCGGTTAAGGTAGGAAGCCTTGGCGCAGAGCTACGGGACTTGCGCTGGTTCGAGTCTCCATGGGGGAAGAAATTTTCTCATGGTATTTCGGCCAGTATAGGACCGGTGCCCACCCAGCATCATGAGGCAATTGGGTAGCTACAATAAGTAGCGGCTCCAGGTTGAGGAACCAGCTATAACGGCTGTGGGACTCGACATGCTAACCACATGTCACCCCTACACTGACTGTTGATCATCTACCTCTGTGATTGACACATGTGGATGTGAAGGGCCAGCAGCCAGCTGGTAAAAGGGCAACCGCTGAAAAGTGGAAAGACCTTTCAATCGGAATATCGGAGGAATTAACATTATGAAGTATTCAATGTTTTTATCATTAATTTCATGCATCTCAATGATGGATAAATCATATTTTAAGAGAAAAATTATACGCTCAGACTGGAACTCGAACCCATTACCTTTGGCTCCGCAGGTTAATGCTTTACTGACTAAGCCATCTGGGTGAGTTCCAATCTAAATGCAAGTCCCAGTCTGAGCATATAATTTTTAAATATACCTTCTTAGGTATATGTCATGTCACGACAAAGCCACATTAGGACCAGCAGCATCAACCATCATACTGGATGTTGTAGCGAAGAGTGACCTGCTGAAGATGGAATGGATGTTCTGAAAGCCCTACAGGCATAAAGATTACATATTTTATAAGTTGAGGACGATGGATTTTACGTAAGAAGATATATTTTAACTTATTTTATTTTATGACTCTCCACCTCAATGGTTTTAACAATGAATTTTATTAGTATTGAATTTTCTGTTCAAATATGATTATGAAGTATTATTTATTTAGGTAAAATTGTATCACCTCATATTCTTCTTCTTCTTCTTAGACTGATTTCAGGACCTTATTTGCTTCCTCCTCAGTACTCTCACAACCATAGTTATATCATCTTGAAGAGCTGCCACCTGCTCCCTCTGTTGATTGACTGTAGAACCTCAAAATATAAAAAATAAAAAATGTAATAAAATTATTTGATTTTGAGGTTCTTCAGTTCACCAACAGAGGGAGCAGTATGCAGCTCTTCAGGATGACATAACAGTCTTGAAAGTACTGAGGATGGAATGAAATAAGATCCTGAAACTAGTCTAAGAAGAAAAAGAATATGATGTGAGGTGATACAATTTTATTAAATAGGAAAATTATATATTTTTCTAATCACAGTTAAAAGACAACCCTCTCCAATAATGAAAATGTACTATGTCCAAGGGCCTATTCCACACATGTATGGTGCTATACATTATTAGTTACAGGTACACATTTTTTGAAGTATGTAATTATATAGTTTTTTTTTAACTTTCACAGGGGAAAAAAACACTATGAGGTACTGATGAAATTAGGGGGGGATCAGTTAAATAATATAGATTGAATTACTATTCATTTTGGGAGAAATCCTATCACCCTTTCTGGCCAATTTATTCATGGGTAGTTTTGAACAGAAAATAACAAGTGGACAGCCTTTAATTGTAAATTTTGGCACAGATATATTTATGATATAATAGCTATTGTAAATCATAAACAAATAGAAGCTGCCTTAAAACTTCTGAACATTTAGAGCACTGTAAAATTTACTATGGAAACTGAAACTGAGAAACAACTTTCATTTTTGGATCTAAACCTAACAAGAAATGAAAAAAACAAAGATAGAATTTGGAATATACAGAAAGAACACACATAAAGATAACTACATTAAGGCATCAGGATTCAACCATTTCACTCACAAAGAAGCCCTATTCAATAATTTAACACACAGATTGGTGAATGTACCCCTGAGCAGAGAAAAGTATGAAGAAGAAAAAGAATACATAATTAAAGTAGCAATAGAAAATTGTTATGAAGAAAACATGGTACACAAGAAATTAAACAAGTTTAAAAGGCAAAAATTAATCAATGAAAGCATACTTAAAAAAACAAACGGAAGAGAACATAAAATTTAAAAAATTAACTTACCATCCTTTAAAACACCACAAGTTCTAAAATTTTTTTTAAAAAGTTTAACATACGATTGGCTCTGAAGAATGAGTGCAGCCTAAAGAAGATAATTAAAACCAACAAAAATGAAAAAAACTGAAGAAGAATACAAATCAGGAATATATCGGATCAAATGTAAAGATCGTGACAAAATCTATATAGAAAAAACAAAAAAGAAATTTAAAAACTAAATTGAAAGAACATCTCAGAAACGTCAAAAAGAGTGAAGTGGGCAAGTCAGCTGTAGCAGCCCATGCTTGGTCTAAAAAACATTTAATCAAACAAAAGTTAGCCTAATCAAACACATAGATAACAAAAGTGAAATAAATGGAACAAAAACAACTCAACATAAATTAAATAAAAGAAAGACAAATTAAAATATTATGAAACATACAAGACTGAAAAAGGAGCTGATCAAAAACATATTAACTAAGAACTTATAAGCCTCTTCAGTGGTAAATCTGGAGTTTAGAACTCGAAATAATTGAATCAATAATATTCTGTGCAAAGTATGCAAACATAAAGAAGTCTTACGTGAGTCCATTATAGGCGCCTTTGGTGTGGAAGCAGTGATTCTGTGATTCAGCTACATAGGGTGTAGATCTATATATACTTATAAGTATGTCGCTTTCACCTCACAGAAAAATGTTTGCAAATATGTTTTTGTGACAATATGTGCCAGGTACGAAGTAACCAGATATATATATATATATTATATTGCAGATTTTTGCAGATGTAAGTATGAATATGAAAGTTTTCTTGGGTTTTCCATGTCTTGGATTCAAGTCCGGCCTCTGGCCACTGATTCCGACGTTTTGGCATGATCCCACATGCCATTATCAAGGAATGATAAGTTCGAGTCACAGGTTTAGGTCTTATATAATAAAATACATAGAGTTTTTGCTGTGGTCCATTTCCGAAGACGTACACCCATCCAAGATTTAGGGTCGTATGTTAGAACATTACTCTCTACTCAAATTACTTCCAATCACTAGTGAGCTGATTCACCGTGAGCAATTGCTGAGAACGAATTAACGGCCGACTTATCGGTCATGCACGAGAGTCGACGTTTTCGTAATATTGGCAACGAATTACCCAGAATTCTCAGCGATAAAACCACTTCCGTTATTTTCGTCTGCTATAGAGGAATGCATTTATGCTTGCATCCCACAAATAATACCGTATACAAACACATCTGCGACACGCAATATTACGCCGATTCTCCTGTTCTTCCAGTTGAATTCTTTGGTAGACTCTATCAAATTCCTCTTCTCCGTGTATACCGAAAACATGATCGAAGTCTTCAAGGTCCGACATCTTGGATAAATGTTGGATAAAGCAGCAAAGTACATCGATTACCATCGGTTCCCGTTCGGTTCCCTTCGGGATTTTAATTTGAGTTGCTCATTTAAGCTACCTCCGCAGGTAGCTTACAAATTTAACCAATTATTATCGCATGAACAGATTTCTGAGTAAGCAAAATTGTATTAGCATACAACTTGCTCAGCAGAGAAGGCATTTTACTGTTTAATGCGTCCAAACATGCGACCCTTAGTTCTTATGTAGTTAAATACCTTCAGTTTTCAGCGTGATCCGTTTCCGAAGCTGTAGTTTGGATGAGTGTAAGGCTTCGGAAATAGACCACACTGAAAACTGAAGGTATTTAATTACATAAGAACTAAACCTTGGATGGGTGTACATCTACAGAAATGGACCACAGCAAAAACTCTATGTATTTTATTATATAAGACCTAAACCTGTGACTAGAACTTATCATTCCTTGATAATGGCATGTGGGATCATGCCGAAATGCCAGAATCAGTGGCCAGAGGCAAGACTTGAATCCAAGATGTGGAAAACCCAAGAAAACTTTCATATTCATATATGCATTTTTATTAACTAAATTGACTAAAAGGACCATAATGATTATATTAATCCAATTTACTGAAAATAATTAAATAAAATATCTGTAATTTCTTGATTATCCTAAGATAAATTACAGGCCTAATAATTATTGGTTGGTCTTTATAAAGCTAAATGTTTAGGGGCATAACAGTCTTCTTATATTTAGGTAAATATGGTAGTTTGCTGAAGTGATGCACAAATTGAGAAAAAGACCGCATTATTGGCATCTTGTCATTATCATGGAATACAAAGCATGAAAAGTGGTGGTTGGCATTGGAACACACATATACACAAAGTCTGCTACCTAGAAATGTGAGAAGATGAATATAATCAACACAATTCAAGAGAAGAGATCAATAAATTTAGTCGGGGTAATCTTTATTATGAGTTAGGTTAATTTGACTCACCTCATATTTGCAGACTGCAGTTTCTACATTCTATGTGTTATTGTCAATGCTTCCTAACTCTTATAGGAAAAATTACTATAAGATTTAACTTAAATCTTAATCTTCTAAAAACTAATATAAAGGTTAATGTCCCAGATAGTAAGAGATCTGAGATTTATCAAATTAGTTGCAATGACTGCAAGAAAATAAATATAGGGAAAAGTAAATGAAATTTAGAGACTCGTACAAAAGAAAACTTTAGAAAAATATTAAAAATTGTGAAATTAAAAAAATGGGCAATTGCAGCTCATAGTTTGCTAGAGAATCACATACAGCAAACTCCCAATTATCCGTGCACGTATTATCCAGTTTGCAGATTATCCAGACATGGCTCTTTTTACTGTATTTTTTTAAAAATACTGTATTTTGTATTGTTATGAAAAAAGTCTTTATTTTTAAACGTGCTACTGTGAACTGCGCTTAGAAACTAGCACAATAGAGTAACCTTCACTCACTGATGCATTTAACGGTATCAACCAACATTCTGAGAATACAATACAATTTTGGAAATTTCTGTTGTGGAGTCAGTGAAAGTTTGTTGTTACAGATTGAAACCGCGGATATGCTGTGGTAGTGGGTTTACCGCTGGTTAGTAGTGTGGTCATTGGTGGTAACTAGTGTGGTCATCGGTGATTATTTGTAATCGCTGGTTATAAGTGTGGATACCAGTGATTACTAATGTGGCATTGGTGGTAACTAGTGTGGAAATCACTGATTATTTGTCATCACTGGTTATAAGTGTGGATATCGGTGGTTACTAGTGTAGTTGTCGCTGGTTACGGTGGCCATTTTGAATAACTGTCGTAACCAGAGTGGTCATGACCCAGAAATGGACTCAATTTTTTTTGTTTCATATTTACGAATAATGATAATTGCGACTCGCACCTAAATACATTTAATATAACATTTTATGAATATTTGTTGCATTTGAGTAGTGTTAAAGTGGGTAAATACATTTCTGATCAACTTCCATGGGGCTGAATAACTGAATTGGATTATCTGTGTTGTTTGATTTTCCGTGCATATCTCGGTCCCAATTAACACAGATAATCGGGAGTTGCTGTATTTGGAAGAGAAGAAACTAAACTTTTAAAACATTTAGACAAGCCTTTGGAATGAACAGTTTGGGAAAAGATATACATTCCAAAGAAAAAATATAAATTTATCAATTTTGAAGTTCCCAGAGAGCAATTTAATCTCCAAGTTCATAAATTTGGCACCAGGTGACAATTCAGAAGGTGGTGGTAATGACAAAACTTCAACAGTTGGAGTTTCACTGATGATGAAGGCAACGGCCTTTCAAACCAGTATCGTGAAAACACGGAACTTTATGAAGTGAGATGTAAAAACATTTTATCCAACTCAGTTATAAATAGGATAATTTCTGCCTGAACTAGGATTTGAACTCATGACCCTCATCTTTACATTTCAGACAGAATTTTTTCATCTTTAGTTGTTTTAACTATGGCTTGTCTGTGTATATTAATTTTGATATTACATTTGTATATTTATTATTACAGGTCAACGCTGTGAACGACGAATGCTACATATACCATTCAAGCCGTTATCAGAACGGATGCTGCAGGAGCCATTTTGGTTAGGTCTGATTACAGTAACAGTTGTGCTTGGTGTGATTGGGTTGGTATGGTGTGCCAAGAGGCATTTCCCTGAAAAGCTGGAGAAATTACTTGCAGAAGAAGCAGACAGGACCAGAACAGGTATGTGCTGTAAACAAAATGAATCTTATTTTACTATTTGTAGTCTATTCTAAAATAAGACCTGCTCTAATACTGGTAGAGTTGTCATAAGGCCTTCTCATTCACTCAATTAACATTAATTAAAAACATACAATATATTTTGCTAATGTTTATAGAGTATACAGATGTAAATATTGATAGAAATATACCACCCATCACTGATAGCAACAAGAGTCCATAATGTTTAATTACCTTTCACTTATTACTAACTTACACTATATAATTCAGAGGTTCATGTCCATATGGACATAAGCTCTCCATACATCTCTATCCTGAATTAATGTTTTCATATCATCCCCTGTATAATCTACTTCCCTTAAATCATGATTAATGTTATTTTCCCACCTCATTCTTGACCTGCCTACTGGCTGCTTTCCCTCTGGTTTTCCTACATGGAGTTTCCATGCCGCTCTTTCATTCCCCATTCATGCCACATGTCTTGCTCATCCCAGTCTATGAGACTTATCTGTTCTTCTTACATTTGGTTTCCCATGAAGATCATGTAGCTCACTTTTAGATAGTCTTCTCCATTAGTCTGTCTGTTCATCTCACTTTGGTTAAAAAATTTTTGCTAAGAACTTTATTCTCAAATACTCTTTTTCTTTTCTTTTTTCTTTTTTTTTTCCTCCTTAAAGTAAGAGTCCATGTTTAGCCTCTGTATAATACAACTGGGAGAATAACAGTTTTATATATATTTTTAATTTAATATTTTTGATAAAAGTTGGGACGACAAGAGTCCCTGTAATGCATAATAGCATGCATTTCCAAAATTGAGCCTATGTTTAATTTCTTTTTGCACCTTATTCCTGTTTGTAATTACTGTTCCTAGGTATTTGAATTCAGCCACTTCTTCAAAATGTTCCTCATTTGTAATTAACAATCCATTTTCCATTAAATATTTCTATGTGTGACCATATTTTTAGTTTTAATGATGTTTACTTCCAGTCCCAATTTATTAGTGTTACTCGATAGAATGTGCAATTACATTCACTTATACAATTTGTTATTTATATCCTTATTTATAAAGAAAACAAATTACATAGCATTAGATTTAAACAATTTACTCAACAAAAGTAATATTATTTGTCACAATATTATTTTAATCAAATGGTAAAGAGAAAAATTTTTATGCCTGAACCGGGAATAGAACCCCAACTTTCAGCTTTCCGTGCTGATGCTCTTAACCATTGAGCTAATTCAGGCTTCCTTCCCATCCAAGCATAAATCCTTTCTTTACCTTACTCTCTTGGTCCCACATTCAAATGCAATGAATCATCATTCACAAATACACAATGAATGGCTTCTACATTAAGGGTCGTATATATGAATGCATTAGACCGTAAAAGTCATTCTCTGCTGAGACAGTTGCACCCAAAGACGTTTTTGCATACTCAAAAATCTGTTCATATGATAATAATTGTCGAAATTCCTAAACTACCTGGTGAGGTGACTTTGCAGAGAACGAATCGTGAGCAACCCGATGGGAACCAATGGTAACCGATGTAGTTTGAAACCTTGCTGTGTTCCTTGCTGCTTTATCCAAGATGTCAGACCTTGAAGACTTTGATCATGTTTTCAGTATATGTGGAGAAGAGGAATTTGATAGTCTACCAAAGAATTCAACTGGAAGAACAGGAGAATCAGCGTAATATTGTACAACACAGACGTCATATATGGTATTATTTGCGGGATGCAAGCGTAAATGCATTCCTCTAGTGGACGAAAATAATGGAAGTGGTTTTATCGCTGAGAATTCTGGGTAATTTCTTGCCAATATTACGAAAACGACGACTTTCATGGATGACCAGTTAGTGGGTAGCTAATTCGATCTTTGCACTTGCTCACGGAAAGTCAGCTCACCAGTGATTGGAAGTAATTTAAGTAGAGATTAATGTATTTGCATCCAGCCCTGAGAAGACATGAAGGGACTTCACATAGCTAAAGCATTATTTATTAAATTAATATTAAGAAGCTAACGCTGTTACTATGATAAGTATGTTAAAAGTACACAACTAAATTATTGTAATCAAATGGTAAAGAGAATTAGCTCAGTGGTTAAGAGCATCAGCACGGAAAGCTGAAGTTTCGGGGTTCAATTCCCGGTCCAGGCATAAATTTTTCACATTTGATTACAATAATTTAGTTGTGTACTTTAATATACTTATTTTAATCATAGTAACAGCTTTAGCTTCTTAAATATTAATTTAACAATACTATTTGTTAATTAATAGAAATAAATAATTAATAGAAATATAGAAAAGAAACAAAAATGAAATTTTATAAAGTAATGGCTGTTCCTGTATTGATGTATGGATCAGAATGTTGAACGATCACTAAAAAACAAGAACAAAGATTGGAAGCAGCTGAGATGAGATTTTTAAGAAATGTAGCAGGATATACTCTGCTGGATAAGAAAAGAAATGAACATATAAGAAAGGAACTAAATATTTTCAAACTTACAGACCAAATAATTAAATATAGGAACAACTGGAAAGAACATATTGATAGAATGCCAGAAGGAAGATTTCCAAAATTACTGTTAAATTATAAACCGCACGGAAGGAGAATTGTTGGACATTCAGATTAATATTAATTATTGGTGCTATAATAAATTTTTACTTTCTTCATATTATCTTTATAATAAAGAGTAAGATTATGTCATTTGTTTCCTTTAAAAATAACTAGTACCAACTAAATTGGAAACACCATCTTGAAAGAATGAGTTCAAATCGGATCCCCAAAGCTGTTTATAATTATATACCAAGAGGACGAAGATCACTGGGCCGTCCTATGAAACGCTGGAGGGAAAATTTTCTATAGGATCGTAACAGGCCTTGGCCTAATACTTGGAAGGAAGAAGAAGAAGAAGAAGAAAAATAACTAGGGACCAGATTTATATGTTCTGGGTCAGGATTTTTAAACTGACCGAAACCCTAGGGTCAACTCAGCCTTTAACAGAAATGAGAAGCAGATGCTTGTTCTGGGGAGGGGGGGGGGTAAAAGTGGCTGACATCAAGTGCCGATTGTCTAGAAAAAGTGGGAGCCTTAATCTCCCACTACTCCAAGGGCCTCCTGAGGCCTGTAGTGGGATAATTTTACCTTTCACTTCACTTTTACAATTTTGCTAATACATTGTTATCTTGATTGTACATCTCCCACAAAGCAGACCCATGTTCTTTTCTTCCACTTATTTCACCAATCAGCATCAACACCCATATCAAGATATTGAAAGGAATTCCAACAAATGCTGTCATAAAGGGGAACATTACATCATATAATTCTAGTACATGAGCATTATGACTGCACGTTCGCTGCCAAGCTATAGTTCCTGAGATATAAAATAATGAATATCATATTACTACTGTAATCTGTATATCTCCTTAAATTATCCTAATGTTTGGCAACTCCTAATTTCCTGTATTAAGAAATTCTAGTTGCGAAAATCTTTATAATAAAAACAAAATTTGAAACAAATATTTTCAAATGATCTCTTGGAATACTACAATAAATTATACTGCAATTGAACAGATACATATTTTCTAAGACATGGTTGGTTGGTTTGTATCTAATGTTGTGCACTTGATAATGAAATCATTCGCTCTCTTGCACTCCAATATTTAGCAGAAAGGCTGGTCTCTTCTACAAAAGCTGGACAACGGAGGAGATGGGTTTCTTTCCATATCTTCATTTAAATTGCAAAAAGGGCATTTAGGTGAATCTGTTATGCCAAGTCTGTGTAGGTGTTTATTCGGGCAGTCTAAGACATTAATGTAACTAATCATTCATTTAATAAATTTATTTAATATTTGTAGGAAATAACACTATGAGGTTTCTTTTAATTATTTTGAGTTAGTTATTTTTGACACAAAAAAAAATATGAGGTGAGTCAAAATAACTAACTTATAATAATTAATAAATTTAATTGAGTCAGTTTCATCTTATTTCATCTTATTCTTTTTCTTCTTCTTCTTCCGTATGCAGTATTGGGTGATGATGCCCGTTCTGCAAGTACAAAAACTGATCTTTCCATCGGTTGAAGGGTCTTCCGAGGTCTCTTTTGCCTTTAGGGTTGAGGTGGTAAATCATCTTTGGTAAACGGGAATTTGACATTCTCTGGACGTGTTGGAACCATTTAATCTGATAATTTTGTATATGTTCCACCATTTCCCTACTATATTTAATAGAATTCTTGAGAACAGTATTTCTGCATACTATCATCAGCACTTTCTGACTGATTATTAAAATCAGTCTGACTGAAAGATAGAGCTGATGATAGTATGAAATCTAATTGATAGACTAGGATTAGACACCCTATTATTTATGAATTAAAAGTTTATGCAGAAATACTGAAACATGTTCTCAAGAATTCTACTAAATATGAGGTAAGATATACTAACTAAATTAATATTAATAATACTTATTATAATAAATTTGGGAATTTTTAACATTATGAGATTTTATTGATAATATTAATAATGATATTTACTTACCATCCTGAAGTTCATAATAAATTTCAAAAAATCTTCAGAAAATTTAATATAACATTGGCTCCAATTAACAAATTCAGCCTGGGTAATCTTCTGTTAAATAATAATAAAGTTAACACCCCAGACAACAAAAAATCTGGAATTTATCAAATTGATTGCAAAGATTGCAATAGGATATATATAGGAAAAACAAAAAGGAACTTGGAAACTCGTAAAAAAGAACACTTTAGAAACATAAAGAATGGAGAAATTTAAAAATCAGCTATAGCAGCACATAGTTTATTAGAGATTCATAGAATTGAAAAAGAAGCAAAACTTTTTAAACATCTATCCAGACCTTTGGATTTAACAGTTTGGGAAAAGATATATATTAAAAAAAACCTTACTGGAACCATGAACTTCAATATTCTGGACGAACCAAGCTTGATTACAAAGTTCTTCAAAAATACAGATGGCAGTTTAGAAAATGACTCCTTCAAAAGAACACCAGATGGCAGTTTGGATAATTACTGGCAAAAGAAAAAATTGACAGTCGTGAAAATAGCTGATGATGGTGATGATGGTCGCCGATACTGCGGTCCTGTGTTTAAAAAAAACATAGAAGTATGAGGTAAGAAGAATTCACGATTCATTTAATTCTTATTAATAGTAATAATACTTATTATAATAATAAGATTCAAAAGGCAGATCAGTAGTAGCAATGTTAAATGGAGTTTTGCAAGATAAGAACATAAGAATAGATACCAAATTACAAATTTATAAATCCATAATTCGAAGCACACTAACATATGGTGCAGAAACTTGGCAATTGAATAAAAATTTGAGTTTAAAGCTTATGTCTACTGAAAGGGATTGTTTTAGATGTTTAACTAGACATTCTAAATTGGAAAAATCCGAAATACAATCATCAGACAACAAATGAAAGTTCAAAATCGATATTAGATTTTGTGAGATACAGACCTAGAATTGTATGGTCATACATGTAGGATGCCAAAGAAAATATTGCCCAGACAAGCTTTGGAATGGATTCCACCTGGAAAAGGAAAGAGACATCCACCTAGATTTAAATGGATGGATGATATAAGAAGAGGTATGGGGGAGCTAGTTCTGGAAGAATTGGAATGGGAAAAAAGAGAAGAATGGAGAATGAAGATTAAAATTAAAAAAGTTTTGGGCGCAGGAAGATGTTTTATTATGTTGTAAACCTTATAACCGGAAAAGTTATCCTTACATAATAAAAATAATTTGGGGATTCTTTTTATTTAATTTTTAATATAAAAAATATTTAAATAATTTAAAACTAAATATTATTTATTTTACAATGGTAAATATTATAGATGATTTTTGTAACATCAATGTGAAATGTAACAATTATTACGTCACATATATTGTCGTGATAAATAATAGATACATAATTCACAGACAAAAGTTTACGACAAAAGAAATTTTCAATAATGTGGTCTTAAGTCTGCCGAACATCAAAAAATATGATTGGGTATCAAGGAATGAAGACGGGCTTCTTGATGATGTCATTACCAAACAGAAACTGACAACATTATTATTTGCAACAGAAGAAGAGATGGTTATAGAGATGTGTAAATAGATCGACACCATTGAATCATCTAAAAATATAAATTTAAATAATTGGTGATATGTTGAATTATATTGGTTTAATCTACATAGAAAACGTAAATAGAAACGACATAAGTCTAATGAAATAAAAAAAAAATATTTAAAGCAAGAAAATAAAATCGCGAATACTACCAAGCTAAAAATATATATCTGATAAAATGATAGAAACGATATTCATAAGTTTCATCTTTATTACCAAATATTATTGTGTAATAAATAACTTATTGAAGAAGTAAATGTTTTTATTTAACTACAAAATTTATTTACTCGTCATATTTACGATAGTAACAAATGTTAGCGCTTCTCACCATAATTGTGTTGATCAGTGACTCCCCTGATGGGATCTACATGCCGGTGCAAAAATAAATAAAAGGACAGAATAGAAAATTTAATGAAAGAAATTCATTACCTAAGAAACACCATCACAAATATCGGCGCCGCAACGTGGCCCGAAAAGAACCAGAGTAAATCAAGCACAACCTGTTTATAAATAAATAAATAATAATAATGTTGTATTTTCAAATATTTATTATATGTATATATATATTTATAATTATAATATGTATTATAATACTATATATTTATTAAAATGAACCTCGTTATGTTACTTCTATTAAAATATGAATTAACTAATAATTTGTTTGTTTGTGCAGGCTGCAGTTCTCACTCGAGACCTCCATCAGTGCGAGAACAGCTGGCATCAGCAGGAGGAGCCACAGTGGTGGTGGTACCTAGTCCTCAGCCTGGATGTCCACGCTCGCTGTTTGGCCGCCTGGGTATTCGCAAACCCTCGCTCCTCAGCCTCACCAGCCCACACGGACACAACAACCACCCAACCGCTGCCTCAGCCACAGCGAGAACTTTTAGTTTGGATGATTTGCTTAAACCGCCACCAAGAAGTAAGGCCAGTCTTAAACCACCGAATTTATCTTCCAAAGAAAAGCAGAAGCTCGCTGCGTTCCTGCTCGATCGGTGTGGCCTTGCCTCGATGCTGTCAATACACACTTGCTGTGCACTTTTAGGTTTTTCAGCCCATATGTGTCGTGCTCTTTGAAATTGTATCCATAGTAATATAATGAGTGGTTCAGATTTCATTAATAAATTTGTAAACACCTTGTTGCATGTGAATTTATTTAAAGAGAATTTGAACCACTGGTGAAATTAATTTTCACTATTTAATGAATATAATGATAAAGATTAATTAATGTCTCCATAAAATGCACTTATAACATTTTAATATTTACAAATCTATTATGCCTTAATAAGAGGCAAAATAGAATTAATTGAAAATGTTATTGAATAAATATCTGACCTTTTACAATTTTTTAAAAAAATTTAATGCCACCATTTTGTCATTTTGACATTTCTGGTATTCTTTCCTGGCATTGGTGTATTGTAACCCACTTCTGAGGTGGGGTACCTAGAAGGCAGGGTTACTTTACCCCGATGATATGATGGGTGATGATGATGGTAATGATGCGCCAGGAGAGACCTTAATCCTAAACTTAATTTAGTGAAGTGAACATGATAATAATGGCCAGATGATGTTTGCGGACCATTTGGGCCTTAACGTTTCCTGACATTAAAGAATCAAATGAATCGTGAATTCTTCTTACCTCATACATCTATGATTTTTAAAACAAAATTGCAGTATCTTCAGCTGTTTTCACAACTCGTGAGAAGATGGAAATGATATGTTTCCCAGTACTGCAGTTTTGTGTTAAAAAACATAGATGTATGAGGTAAGAAGAATTCAAGATACATTTGATTCTTATTAAGAAAACCTCATAATGTAAAAATTCACAAATTTATTATATTAATTTCCTGACATTTGTCTTACATTGACACACTACTTCTTGCAAATAATATAGCTCTTGTAACAACTAACAAAGATAATCTTCAATATTCAATACGTAATTTAAACATCATAGGTAAAAATATGATATGGAGATCAGTTTAGAAAAACCAAAAAGTGTTGGCCTTTTGTGTACACTGTCTTAAGTAAAATATCTTTAAAAAATAAATTGTGTGAAAGAGTTGATGATTTTTCTTACTTAGGGTACAAATTGCCTGTTTTCATTGAATTAGATATCACTGATCAACACTGAAAAAGATCAACACTGGAGTAAGACAGGGATGTGGACTTTTACCGGTGCTTTTCATTATATATATGAATAGATTAATAAACAGATGGAGGAAAACACAATGAGGATATATACCTATCAATAGGAACCTCAAACTCGATGCTATTCTTTTTTCAGACAATTTAGCTCTTCTGGCACTTTTTGAAAATGATTTGCAACGATCAATTTATAATTTACAAAAAATAGGTGCCTAATTTAATATGGAAATATCAATTAACAAAACTAAAATTATGACATTTCATGGGAAGGACCCCATACAAAGTAAAATCTGTCTCCAGAATAAAATGTTAGAGAGATCTAATCAATTTAAATATCTTGGATATTATCTCTCTATCTGGGATGAAAAGGATATCCCTGAATAAATTACTAGTTATAATAAAAGTTTGGGGAATTATTAATCAAGTTTTGAAACCATCCCTTGTACAAAAAAACACCAGATTATGTTTATATAACACTTTGGCTAGACCAGTGTTGACCTATGGTAGTGAAGCATGGACACTAAAAAGACAACATGAAATCAGAATAACGGCTTGTGAAATGAGATTCATGCGCAGAACAGTGGGTTACAGCAGATGGGATCGGAAAAGGAACACCGATATCTTAAAAGAATTGAAAACTATGCCAATTTTGGAATATATTAAACAGTACCAACTAAATTATATTTGAAGAGAAAAAATTTTGCCTAGACCGAGACTCGAACCCGGGACCCTTGGCTTTCCGGGCCAACAAGTGCTCTACCAACTGAGCTACCGAGGCGAGTTACGATATAGACGCAAATTTTTCTCTTATATATGTTGTAATTCCCTATCGCCAAATGCTTTTGAAACCATTGCTTCTATCTTTGCAAATGGCGGCTTCTTAGTTAAGAAGAAATTTATTGGGAATTTAACATTACTAAATTAAGTTATGTAGGTAGGAAATAACACTATGAGGTTTATTTTAATATTGTTTAGTTGTTTCTTCACTCACCTCATACTTCTTAACTCCCAAGCAGACTCGAGTTTCTTTACTTCATTTGTGACATTCTCAATGCTGTATTACATTCACAACTGATGTCCAACGGCCTCCTATCCTAAACAATAGTATCAACTAAATTGGAAATACCATCTTGAAAGAATGAGTTCAAATCGGATCCCCAAAGCTATTTATAATTATATACTAAGAGGACGAAGATATCTGGGCCGTCCTATGAAACGCTGGAGGGAACATTTTCTATAGGATCGTAACAGGCCTTGGCCTAATACTTGGAAGGAAGAAGAAGAAGAAGAAGATATCACTGATAAAATCCAAAAATACAATAAAACTATAGGAATAATAAACTAAAATGTGAATCCTTCCATAGTACAAAGGGACACAAGAATTTGTCTATAGAGAACATTAGGAAGACCAGTACTAGGTTATGGAAGTGAGCATGGACAGTGAGATATCATCATATCACAGCCAGCAAGATGAATTTCATGAGATCGACAGCAGGTTATTCCTGATGGGATCGTAAAAGAAGTGACGAGGTGGTGCAAGAACTTCGGTTAGAATCAGCCGTCAATTTTATAAACAAGCATGAGTACAATTGGAAAGCTTATGCACGACATATGTCCAAGAATAGAATTCCTTCACATGGAGAGAGACATTTGTGCAATCTGAGAAAGAGACGGACTGAAAATCTAGCAGAGTATTAGAACAACAATTTATATTTATTTTGACTATTTACTGAATAAAATGACAAAAATTATTAATATATCCGAAAAATGTCTTTACAAAATATTAATACTTATAGTTGTAAATGATCAGTCCTCCATTTTAATTTTCACTAACAAATAAAGAGCTGAAGATTTATTATTTTGAAAAGAAAAATTGTCCATGTGAATGTTAAAATTTAAATTAATGTATTGAAGTTGAAGGTTTCATCAATAAAATTGGACATTAATAACATATTTTCTGATCTACAAAATTAATAAAAATTTCATAAAGAAAAGGAACTTGCAAAACCGGCAATTTGAAAGAAATTTCACTTAAAGAAAATAATCAAAGTTCTAATATTCCATTCCATAGTAATTCTGCCTGAGGGCAGGTCATTCACTGCAATCATAGCATTTTCATGCTATGCTTTGCAGCTTTATTAGGAAATTATAGATGTGGTAGCATCCCGTTTCTTTCCACAATGCTGAAGGATGATGATAATGATAAGGATGATGATGATGATGATGGCTGGATGATTTTTGGGGGCTGTTGGGCCCTAAGCTTCCTGACATTTGTCTTACAGGTGAGGAAAAACCCTGAAAAAAACCTCATATAAGAGCCTGTCCTGACCACGGGAATTGAACCCGGGCCCACTGCGTGACAAGGCAGCACACTACCTCGAGACCAAAGTGGTCTAATATATCTATAGATAAAATAGAATTAATGATCTATAATAATTGCCCAGATTGAAAACCAGAGGGAAAGCAACCTGTAGCATACAAAATTGTAATAATTAGAAGTATTATAGGAATTTTTAGGCATAAAAACAGCATTTATTTATTATTATATGTAAGAAATAACACTATGAGTTGGAATGCATTGACAACGTCGCGTAAAAGCGACGTAACCTGGTCTGCATAAAAATCAAGAAATATGAGGTGAGTCAAAATAACCAACTCATTAAAAATTAGCAAATTGGATCAGACAATAGAATTTAAAACTTGTATTCATTAGATATTTTCTGAGCTACAAAATGTTTAAAAATCACATAAACAAAAATAAATTAATAAATTGAGTTTGATTTAACAACTCACCTCATAATTGTAGATTTCTTGAAGGCTAGTTCCGATACATTTTCATATAATTTTCAATGAAATTTGAAAATGATATGAAGATGTATCAAAATTAGTCTTCAAGAAATCTACAATTATGAGGTGAGTTGTTAAATCAAACTCAATTTATTAATAAAAATAAACCTCATAGTGTCACCTCCTTTAAAATATTAATGAACAAAAAAGAAACTTTCAAAACTGGCAATTCAATAAGAAATTTTCCACTTAAAGGAAATAATCTCATTTCTAATGTATCTATAGATAAAATAGAATTAATAATTGCCCTGATGGCTATAAATAATGAATAAAGAGCATGACAGTGTGGGTTGAAGAGTTTGAAAGTTGTGCAGTAAAGGCTTTACTTCTGATGTGCCTTTCTTCTCCTGTCTTTTCTGCGTGTGGTAGCAGTAGAAAACTGTGGCGTTGCCTCTCTTCTCTGATTCTATCTGATTCTCTTTCCTTCCCTCAGTCCCTTCGGTGTTTTGGTGTTGTGTGTAATAGTGTGTGCTGGTAGGTTGCACCTGTAGATCTTAGGGTGCACTCAACTTCCCAACAAATTCAAACATATTTCTCTTTTAAATATTTATTTTAATTTTACAATTTTAGAGGAAAACTCATTTTTAATACCATTCACTTCACTAGCTCAGATGCCTGTCTCCTGAATAGCAGGTCTGGATTTGATACTTGGTGGGGTTAAAAAATTTAATTATTGTAAAATTTCAATCTTGGAGTTAGAACTTTTTGTGGTAAAATAAAATAATAAATAGGAAAATGCATTGAACTTTTATAGGAAAAAATCACTATGAGGAGTAATTTAAATCTTTGGAAAATTCTTACCTCACCTCATAAAATATCCTTCTCTCTCTTTTTTCTTCTTCTTCTAGTCTCATGCCCCTGTTTCAGTGGTCAAGTTTTGGACAAAAGCCTCCAACTATCTTGATCTTTCCGTGTCTCCTCTTCCATCATTTCCATCCATTTAAGTCTTCTTTTCTCAATATTCCTAACTTGTTCTTCCCATCTATATCTCACCGACCTGTTGGTCACTTCCCTCCTAATCTAAATTCCAGTGCTTGTCTTGGCATTCTTCCAGTATTCATTCTTTTAATGTAGCTCACCCATACTGTGCTGTTGGCCATGCCTCTAGTCCCGAGGGTCGCTGGTTCATACATAGCCAAGGATGATGGATTTTTTTTAGGATGGAAAAATCCATGGAACAAGTCTTCCAGGAGGGACTATAAGCCATGGGTCCTGAGTCTGAAGATTTTCGGGCATGTGAAAGAACCTCAAGCCTAAATAAAAGAGGAAAATTAATTTATGAATTTGTTGGGGACCTTTTACTATATCATGCATTCCATGAATAAGTGTAAACTGTGTATATTACATATAAAACTCTTACAAGAAACTATTTTTTCATATTTGTTTTGTGATTTTGTCAAAATTAACAGATAATTAGACACGATTTTTCAAAAGTAATTCATGAATACGAATGTAACAAAAAATAACATTTTTTTAAAAATGTTCTGACATCAAATTCAGTATTGTGAGAGGAAATTTTACAAAATGGAAAACAAACAAGATTTTCAGCTATTTTTCTATGGGATGTGACAGAATCAAACAAATTTTAAATGATAACTCTTTTTTTTTTTTTTTTTTTTTTTTTCTAAATGGTAGATACCAAATACTAAATTAAATTATTTGTTTGGTTGCCATGGGAACAGTTTTAATTCCTGACTTGTATATTAGAATTATACCATCACATTCAAAGTGATATCATATTTTCTGAGATTAATACTATTATTTCCATATTCAGATTTTTAGTACCTTATATATATTTTTTTTTGTATAAAATTGTTCCTATCTAATCATTTAATCATATTATATATTGGTACATTCTAACTTCTTTGAATTCATTTACTAATTTCATGAGGAATTTTCCATTGGAATTTTAAAATACCATAATTCATAGAATGCTTGATACATATTTCCTTAATTTACACACAGATCTGATTCCTAACATTAATATCCAGTGTTATATTGAATTTATATCTTACTCTTAATTTTCATATATTAATTTCCTTTTATGTTTGTGTTATTATTTAATGAATTGTTGAAATGTGATGGTAACAGTTGAGATCCAGATCTGGGTGAATATTATGTATAGTATTAAAAAAATTAAAAATTTTGAAAGCTATAGATATGCCAGTACAATGAAATGTCATTAACAATCAATGCCCTATAAGTAAATGAATAAACATTTCATTAAAAGAGTTGTTACAGAGAAGAAATTTGAGGTAGCAAATGAAGGTTCTCAGTCAAATAATATCCAATTTACTGGGCAAGTTCACTAAAGCAGTAGCATTTGAAAGGTTCCAGGTTCACATTTCAGTGAGATTTTTCCCTGGTTTTCCTTAATTGTCAAGTCAATGTTGGATGGAATTTCATTACCATCCACATTTTATCATATTTTCCATTTCATAGTATCACTAAAAAATAAATATACATTTATCTAAGGAAAATAAGATTTTTAATTTTTTTTTTTCAAATCCTGTGTTTATAAAGCATAAAGTTAAAAAAATGTGGGCATAAAATGAAATTCATTATGATGGAATGTGATTTTGTCTTGCTATAAATTAATTTATACATATTTTTACTGGCTTATCTATATTTTTCAAACTACTGAAATGCAAGTTATTGTAAGAAATTATTTATATTGTTTTTCAGCATACACTTCTATCATACAGCCACTGAAATTTCTATTATTAAGTTATTCCATTAAATATGCAGTTAAATTCTTTATTTATTTTTTGTGAATTATCACGAAAGACTAGAAGCATAGTGTTATTAATAATAATATTTAACTTAGAATGCATAATATAAGGGTAATTCTGAATGGTTGGTACAAAAGGAAACATTTCTATGATTATATTAAATTAATGTTGGGAAGTAAACATTATGAGCTATAATCATTAAAATTCATCGGAGAACATTTTGTTTAAACAACTCACCTCATAGGATTCATGCTTCCATGATACCGCGGTTTCAAACACAGTCGTATTCATCTTCAGCCATAACTCCGACTCGGTTATGGCTGAAGATGAACATGACTGTGTTTGAAACCGTGGTATCATGGAAGCATGAATCCTATGAGGTGAGTTGTTTAACCTTTTCACTGCTGAGATATTCCAGCCTTTCAAACCTCCTTGCTGAGTTATTTTTACAATTATTAAAATATTTAAAAATATATCCTACCATGTTGAAAGTAATAAATATATTTAGAAGACTCACCTTATATGATGTGATGGTTATATATTTTCCAGAAACACAGAAATATCAATTTTAAATTGTAGGGGAAAATACCACACACAATACATCATAAAGGGTTGTCCACAACTGGCCACAAATGTACACAAAAAATCTACCCATTCAAGTTTTATAAATTTTTCAACTGTTTTCTTCTTAAACTAATCATACTTCAACACGTTTTTCTTAGCACATTTAAAATTATTTTATAATAAAATTATTTACGAGTGTTAATTTTTAATTAGGGATGTACAAATATATAATGAAAGTTATTTTCTAAATCGTATTTTCTGACTTAAAAATAAATAATATTTATTAGTTTCTTCTGAAATAAGCTGCATAATACTTAGAGGAAAAAATAATTCAAAATAACTAAACACTTTAGAATCATCACTTAAGCCTGCATTCGCTGAAATTCCTGAATTTTCACTGTTGAAATTGTGAACAATAGGGATAAATTTTCCGCTATGCCATTGGAATAAATCACTTGAACCACGATTTGTTTTTGGCGGCTGCAGTACCGGCATGGAATCATTTTCTTCAACTTCACTATCACCACTATCTTCAGGAATATATACTGAATCATCACAATCACTAATATCCGATAAATCAGAATCTAATGTTTCCAAAACTTGAACCAACTCCGCATCGGAATGAAAAACACACGACTTGAAGAGGCCATTTTTGTCATCCCTGGAATTCGTAATCACGTGACCAGACAGCTAGCGTGTTGAAAATTACTTCTTTGTGCATGGGTCTGGATTTTTTTAATAGGAGGCGACTCAATGCAGGGAGAAATATGGAATAAGTTTATTTAGGTTGCTAAGAGATGGCTGTATATGCCTGCTTAGTTTGAAAGCAATGCAATACATATTATATAACTAGCAGGCATTTGAAATTGAGAACGGATTTACATGCCCATAGCACGGCAAGCATGTTCTTTGCCAATGCATATACCCGTTCGTAGCAGTGTAAAGGTTAAACAAAATGTTCTCCAATGAATTTTAATTTCTATGATTGCTATAAATTAATTTATTTCACAAATATGGCATGCAAGGTTAACTTTGTAGGTCAGATTGGCAACAATGAAGATGTGAAGTAAATAATTGCAATCACCTGAGCGAATGTTGGATTGAATCATGTGACATTGGTGTTATAACTCTCCTCCCTCTTGGTCAGCCAATCAGGCCATACAAATACAAATTTTTCCTCTGGAAGTATATGAAGGAGATTATTATTTGAACAAGGAGTTACACACCAGCTTAATAATAATAAGTATTAAATATTATGGAAATTAATGTTTCCTGACCTGTCATCTGTTGGAAGTGTGTATGTATTTTTTTTTTTTTTACTGACTCAGGACCATAATTTTTTCTCTCTATTAAGTGAATAATAACAACTCAGGTCCAGAATTTTTCTCTCTATTAAGTGAATAATGATAACTCAGGTCCAGAATTTTTCTCACTATTAAGTGAATAATAACAACTCAGGTCCAGAATTTTTCTCTATTAAGTGAATAATGATAACTCAGGTTCAGAATTTTTTTAACTGAGGTCCAGAATTTGTCTCTCTATTAAGTGAATAATGATAACTCAGGTTCAGAATTTTTCTCTCTATTAAGTAAATAATAATAACTTACTTCACCTGATTAAATTAAGACCATAAGGTTTTCTCTTGCACTTTACCAGAGTTAAATTATACAGATATTAACAATTATGAATTAAATATCAGCCACAGTGGACTAATTGGACTAATGGTTATGTTCCTTGCCTAGTCATAGGTTCAAACCTGTCTAGTGTTGATGGATTTTATAGGATGGAAAAATCCAGGAGCAAGTCCTCTGGGAGGGACTTCAGGTCGTAGATACCAAGTCTGAAGATTTTCAGGCTTATAAAAGATTTATGAACCTTCTTCATCCTAGTAATACCTTAGTTGCCTGCTAGATGTCTCATTGGGTGTTGATCACATACCATTCAACACATATTCAGGGAAATAAGCATAAGAAATTTAATTAAAATTCATCGGAGAACATATTGTTTAAACAACTCACCTCATAGGATTCATGCTTCCATGATATCGCGATTTCAAACATAGTCATGTTCATCGTCAGCCATAACTCCGACTGACGAAATTCTTCGGCCGTCAACTATTCTATTGTCGCCATCTTCAGTGCTGCCATCTATGGTTGAATTTATGAACTTCGAAATCAATGTAATTTTGTTAGGGATATCAAAATTCATTGATCTATTTTTGTTTTTCTGAATGTATATTTTTTCCCAAACTGTCAATTCCAAAGGTTTCTCTACTTGTTTTAAAAGTTTAGCTTCTCTTCCAATTTTATGATGTTCTAATAAACTATGTGCAGCAATTGCAGATTTTTCAATTTCACAATTTTTAATATTTCTGAAATGTTCTTTTGTCCGAATTTCCAAATTCCTTTTTGTTTTTCCTATATAAACTTTATTGCAATCTTCACAATTTATTTGATAAATTCCAGATTTCTTACTGTCTGGAACATTGACTTTTTTATTGGTACTTAGAAGATTACCCAGAATTTGATATATTTAGAAAAGGAACTCATACAGATAATTACATTAAATCATCAGGCTTCAATCACATTGCTCATAAGCATGCAATATTCAATAGCTTAATTTACAGATTGACAAATGTACCATTAAACGAAGAAATTTCAATAAAGAGTTTAAACATATCTTAAACACTGCTAGATTAAATGGTTTTGATAAAGAATTAATTATAAATAAGTTGAAGAAATTCAAACACAATAAAAGACTTAATGAATATACTACTCTACAAAATTGCAAAGAAAAGAAAAAATACAAGAAAATTACTTACCATCCTGAAATGCATAGGAAATTTCAAAAAATTTTTGACAAATACAACATTTCTTTGGCACCAATAAATAAATTTAGTCTGGGTAATCTTCTAAGTACCAATAAAAAAGTCAATGTTCCAGACAGTAAGAAATCTGGAATTTATCAAATAAATTGTGAAGATTTCATGTCCGTTTGTATTTGTCAAAGAAATTCATTGCAGAAATTACAGAAATATTTCCTTTTTGTACCAATCATTTGAATTGCCCTGTTCATAAAATGCTTTTAGAAACATTAATAATGCATGAGAGATAAAAATATGAACATTATTTTGTGAGTAAATTTATAGTAGATGTAATTATAAAATATTATGTAGTCTTGCATATTTTTAGTCGTGTAGATAACAAAACTCCAGTAATTTAACATATTACCTATCACCTATTTAGCTTTATATCTTTTAAACCCCATAACTGATTAATTAAGTTTAATATTTTACTGGTTTTTTGCAAAGAGAGGAATTTGAAACCTCTTATTTTCAAATAATTTTATAATTATATTTGAAGAGAAAAATATACGCTCAGACTGGGGTTTGAACCCAGGACATTTGGCTTTCTGTGCCATTGTCTACCAACTGAGCTACCTGAGCTCCCCAATGTAAAGCAAATTTTTCTCTTGTACATTTTTAATTTCCGAGCGCCAATTGCTACGAACCGTTGCTCGACGGCTTCTTTTTTTAAGAAGATTTTTATTGGGAATTTAAACATAATTTTATAAAGCCAGTAGGCTTCTTTCAATGTTTTTATTATTAATTTAAGACTTCTTAGTGAAGGACAAATTATATTTGAAGAGAAAAAGCCCTACTGGTTTTATAAAGTAATGTTTAAATTCCCAATAAAAGTCTTGTTAAAAAATAATAGTTTTAAAAAACTAAAACAACACGCTTTATTAGAAAATCGAAGTAAAAAAATGAAAAATAATTTTAATTTCCAACACGCTTGGGATAAATAATTTTAACATCAAAAGCATGGGGTGCTCTTTATCAATTAATATATATGATAATAAACAGATATTGGTAAAAGTAAAGTCTCTAAGAAGAAAATGTAAAAATCATACAAAGCACCCCACGCTTTTGATGGTAAAATTATTTATCCCAAGCGTGTTGGAAATTAAAATTATTTTTCATTTTTTTACTTCGGTTTTATAATAAAGTGTGTTGTTTTAGTTTTTTAAAACTATTATTTATTTTTTATTTTTTAGTTTTAATATTTTACAGAATAAGATAAAAATGTAAATATCTTTAAATTCGATACTATTGTAGTATGAGCTAAAAGTAATACTCTTCTTAAAAAAAAACTCCCAGCCGCATTTGAACCAGCGACCTATAGATTACTGAAATTATATACCACTAGAGTTCACCGCTCTACCAACTCAGCTCTTACAACGATTGACTAAAAAGTCGACAAGTCCGCAACCTATTATAATAGTTTTCATTTTTTTGATTTTCTGATGATTATGGCCAGGATTTTAGAAACAAAATATGACATTATTGTATTGTCACGGGTCCTTTACAAGTACACAGAGTTTCAAGTCGATCCAATGTTCCTAAGTGGGTGAAAATCGTGTTCAAAGATTCCGTTACATGGATACAAAGACACTTTATTTGATTTTCTGACGATTCTGGCCAGGATTTTAGAAACAAATATGAAATTATTGTATTGTCACGGGTCCTTTACAAGTATGCAAAGTTGCAAGTCAATCCAATGTTTCTAAGTGTGTGAAAATCATGTTCAAAGATTCTGTTACATAGATCCAAAAACCCTTTTTTTTATTTTCTGATGATTCTGGCCATGATTTTAGAAACAAAATATGAAATTATTGTATTACCATAGCTCTTTTACAAGTATGCAAAGTTTCAAGTCGATCCAATGATTTTAAGTAGGTGAAAATCGCGTTAAAAGATTCAGTTACATAGATAGATACAGGTCAAGCTAATATAAAGCGTGTAAAAAGAAACACTCATTTGTGTGATGAGCTACGGTTCGTAGCATTTGGTGCTCGGGAATTAACAATGTATAAGAGAACATTTTGTGTTAGATTAGAGTGCTCAGATAGCTCAGTTGATAGAGTATTGCAATAAAAAGCCAAAGGTCATGGTCTCAGACCCCAGTTTGAGTGTATATTTTTCTCTTGAAATATAATTTGCCTCAGTGAGAAGTGTTAAATTATTTTTATAATGTTAATTTTATGAGTTATATATGTTTATTAAGTATTTTAAAATTTTTAGTGATTAATCTTTCATGTGTTCCAAATTTTAGAAATGTCAGCTCCGTCAAATTCATTATCAATTCTAGTTTCATGAAGATTTTATTCTCTAGCCAAAATTGAGTATATGATATTATTTTTTACAAACGAACAGGAATATTTAACTGTTTTGTTGTTTTTTTAACACTTTCCAATCCTGGATAGAATTTTATTTAAGAGAGAAAAATTAACACCCTCTATTTTTCTTCATATGTTATTCTTTTCTCTAAATAAATTAAAATACTTCACTCTCTCAAATACAAAATAATACAAATATAAAAATTATTTCTTTTTAATTTTCCTATTTTAAAAATAAATTATGATTGGTAATCTGAAGTAATAAAAGATTGTGCTGGAATAATTTTTGTTATATGGTAGGCTTACTGCATACATTTTATGTAAAATATCTACAAATTTCAATATAGACTAGACATATTTTTAATATCAATAATTAAATTATAAATTTTATATTTTCTTGTAGTAGAATTTTCATTTTGATAATTATTTTTAAAACAGCATATATAATGTTTGGTGATGATATTTATTAATAATAATTTAAGTTTTCAGTATTATGAAAAATAACTAATCAGTGGCTCATGTCTAGATGTATGCTGAGGTATTTATACAGATAGGAAGAAAATATGAGTGCAGTTATTGTAAAGGTTAACCTATTTTTTATTTATGAAGCTTTTTCCTATATGGCAATTGTCACAAAAACAAAATTTATACATAAAGGTATAATACAACATATAACAGTAACAATCCCTCCATGGTATCTTTACCTTGTTGTGGTGAAGTGGCTTGCATGCTTAAATGACCCCGAGAGCTATGCCGGCAGTAGCATTGCTGTCAAAAGGGTTGCCCATGCCGGACAGGTCGAAAACGATAAGCCAGATGAAATGAGAACCTTGGTCGAAAGAGTGACTATCTTTCACCATAAAAATACAACCGTCAAGAAATGTGGTCATGGATTCCACTGGGGTAAAATTCTCAGGAGGTAAAATAGTCCCCCATTCAGTTCTTCGGGTGGGGCTACTTCAGGGAATCCATGCCAAAGGCTCAAACACAGGGACATGTTCATAGGAACATGGAATGTTAGAGACTCTTGTTGTCCCAACTCATTTCAATAAATGTTAAACTGAAAATATATAAAACTGTTATTCTCCCAGTATATTATATGGATGCGAAACATGGACTCTTACTCTAAGGGAGAAAAGAAGATTACGAGTATTTGAGAATAAAGTTCTTGGGAAAATTTCTGGGCCAAAAAGAGATGAACAGACAAATGAATTGAGAAAATTACATAATAGTAAGCTATATGATATGTATAGGAAGACAGATATAATAAGAACGGTTAAGTCTCATAGACTGCGATGGGCAGGATATGGGGCACAAATGGGAATGAAAGAGGTGCATGGAAGCTTCTTGTATGAAAACCAGAAGGAAAATGTCTAGTTGGTGGACCAAGAATGAGGTAGGAGAATAACATTATCCATGATTTGAGGGAAGATATTACGCGCCGCGACTGTTAAGCCCCTGCGTAACGGTAGCGTTACGTTTCCTATTGTTTAGGTTGTATTTGGCCCGAGCGGTTGGCCTTGGTTTTGTAGGAAAAGATTCTACAACATGTGAGATACACATATTAAAACAGAGTAAACGAAATAAACATAATTTATTGAATAAATTCAAACTGAAGATATATTATTAACATAAAAAAACAGTTATTTAGAAACAGCTGGAATCGCCACATTGTCGAATGTCCAAATATTCAAAGTATTGAAATGCTAATATTCAGAGAGAAAACAATCTTATTAAAATATACAAAAGAATCGACTTTGGTTATTTTTGGAATGAAGTTCCTTGGACCATTTGGTCCTTATTTAATTCTGAGTCTTAAAATGACCAAAAATAATAAAGAGAAGTCATATTACCAATGTAGACGCCACCGTCCCGCTGGACCCCGCTGAGGGGACCGCACTCGGTCCCACGGCCCTTCTGCCTTTTCATCTCAAAATCCCGGCTTTTTATATGATTATCTTCACCTTTCACCATCCCCTAAAGCTAATGGAAGCCCTATTTCTTGCCAATCTGTTGTAATATTCCTAGTATTTTTCATGGTCAACACATATAAGGTGTTTTTAACTTCTTCCCTAATGTGTTTGGGTTGCATAAGGTTTCGTAAGAATTTCCTATTAGGTTGAAACTAATAAGTTGTTTTTGATCTTATATAAGATTTCGTAAGTGTGTCTTCATTGTTTGACAAATATATTGAATTGAAATAGTCATTTTATAGTAATTTTTCCTTAGTTTTTTATCTATAAAATACTAATATATATTTGGATGGAGATTTCAATCCGTATTTAAAGGGTGAATATTTATGCCCTATTTTTTGGTATAATACACATGTATATGTGTCTATTCTTTATCGGCTTTTTATAGTATTTTATTATTATTGCATTTAGGCCTTAGTGTAGGCGTAACAATTCCCCCCCCCCTAAATAAGACTGTAGGGTTGAAAAACCGAAAGTCTTTTTTCCTTATAGGATATCTCTCGCCTCTCGGGGGTTTTGTCCTGTCATTTATCTTATTAACTTAACTGACGTCGTCAATTGGCGATTCCATCTGTCCTGGAAGTATATTGTTCTCATCCTAAGAGGTTAGATCGTTTTTTGTTATTTGTAAATTGCCCCGGATACCTTTAATTTTGTCGAATATCGGTAAGATCAGCTTACTTAGTGAGAACACTATACTTAAAAAAAACAAAAATCTCAATATCGCAAGAAAAATAGCAAGCCTTCGCGGCTTCAAAAATATGTGTCACAAGAAAAAAAAAATAATGTTCATTGCTGAAACAAAAAATATCGATTATACAAAAATATTTTTCACTAAAATTCTTCTCGTCTTCTTTCTTCTTTCGTATTTAACCTTCTGTGGTTTTTGGAAACGACGCACTTCACTTGTTATTTATTTCCGACGCACTTACATACATTTTGTTACTTTTGTTATGCACTTCGACGGTTTCTTTTTTTGTGATACACTTTGACGGTTCGATTCCGTGAACCGGATTACTTGTAAAAAAAAAAAATATTATTAAACTGTGGTGTCTGCTGCGGCTAGCTTGTAGGTCCAGGTAGGCCTTGATTAGTTAGCCTTGTTTCTTTGAACAAAACCCAGTTAGGTCCAAGGAGAACTTGTGAAAGGTTTAATAGGACTTAATCTTGATGTGGAGTTTGTTTTCTTGATTCTTCTATAGAAAAAATTTGGAAGGTAGGATGTTAGGCCAAGGTTTGGCGTTGGAAAAGATCATTATTGTGTTTTATAATTGCCTGTGTTTGTTCTCCATTGCTAAAGAGGTGTTTGCCTCAGTTGATTTCGAGTCTGGACATTCACCCTTCTTATGCTCCGACCCGAGATGTGTAGATGGTCCTGGCAGCTGCCCAGCGTCCTTAGATGTACAGGGTGCGGTTGGTCCTTGCAGCGTTATGTTGCCCTCGTCCTCAGAGGTATAGGATGCTCCGTGAGTCTGGCCCTATCTAATCTGCTTCCCATCTTGTGATGTCGTGGTGGTGCCGCAGATCCAGGCGTGAAGCTGCAAACTCAGGGCATTCATTAAAACTTGGGCGGATAACTTTAAACATCGTTTGTGGGTTTGGTGCTAGTCCGTACTACATGGGTCCGCAACCCTCTTTTCATTCTTGGTCATTTTAATTCACTTTATTGCTTAGAGGCTTCATTTTCAGCCATCATATCTCCGTTATTATATTAGTCGTCCTGGCTTTAGATTCCATTGTTATCTACATGTATCGGTTAGTTTGGTGCACCCAAGGTCCTATTTGTCCCTTATAGCTAGCCTCAAGTTGCAAAGGAAATGCTCTTATGATTTTGGTCTTATGATTTCTCATGAATCATTTACGCCCTTATTGCAATTCAGGTTTACTAGGTTCCAAAAATTGTCAGTATCTCCCTGTATTTTACCGCTGGTCTTCAACTTTCCATTGCTTGGATAAACTTTCAATTTTGCTTTTCCTCCTCTAGAGTCCTGGGTTCGATCGAGTGTGCTCGCCTACACATGGATCGCGAGGCTTTAAATGTAAATACTTCCTAGTACGTTTATGTAACCTGAATTCCGTCTATCATTCCCTCGTGAGGTCCTGATTGGGAGAGCATTTCCTTTCTTTAATCCGGGATGCGTATTGCATCCTAAATTCCCCGCTTCTCTACTCTGCCTGTCGTTTTCTCGTATTACGCCCACTGAGTTAAACTAATAAAAAAAATGCGTCTCTGCGTCTTAAATACTCTCGTTCCTAATTGTCTGTCGAATTCTCGTGTTACAGCCTACAAGTTAACTTAATAAAAAATGCGTCTAAATGGTGTTGTTTCCTTAAGTCCTTCCGAAGCAATATTTTCTTACGCCCTTCCTGATTCGTTCGCAATATCTCATCTGGTTTCTTGAATTTCTGTATTTAATTTTCCTTTCATAACTCCCGATTAAGCGTGGACTTTATTCCGTGTCTTGGGTCCCCATCTTACCTAGGGGTTTAACCTCTCCCTTTTTTATTTCTTATCCTTTGGTTTCCTCTTAATTTCCTTTTATGTTTTTGAGTTAATTCCTGGTCTCATACGTGTAGACTTATTCCCTATCTTGCGTATGGTTTTTACCTCTAAATTCATGTCCAACCCTATGTGTTTAACTTCTAATTTCCTGTAGTACCTTATGTGTTTAACCTCTCTTTTCGTGTGCTCCTTATGAGTTTAACCTCTCTTCCTACTTCTGTATTACTTATGTGTTTAAACTCTAGTTTCTGGTATTTCTTATGTATTTAACTTCTAATTTCCCGAGATCTCCTTTATGTATTACCGTATGTGTTTAACCTCTAATTTCTGTGATCTCCCTTCATGTGCTACCTTATGTGTTTAACTTCCAATTTTCCGAGATCTCCTTTTATGTACTACCGTATGTGTTTAACTTCTCCTTTGGTATGCAATATCCCTACTTACTTGTATTACTTATGTGTTTAACCTCTAAATTTCCGAGATCTCCTTTTATGTACTACCGTATGTGTTTAACCTCTAATTTCTGTGATCTCCCTTCATGTGCTACCTTATGTGTTTAACTTCTCTACTTAGGTCAATCTGTCTCTCTTGCCTCTACTCGTCGGTCGCACAATCGTAATGTCTGTGTTTCCCTTAGTATTTTCCTTCTAGTATCTCACGTTTCTGACGTCCCTGACTATTATTCGTTGTCCCTTCGTTATGACCATATCCATGTGTGCGTACGACTTTTTCTTCGCGGTTTCCCTGGCATCTACTCTTCGCGGGGGAGGCCCTGGACATCCCTTCGAGCGCGGCCTCGAGGACAGAGATGGGTTGTTCCCATCAAAGTCGACGGTGGCCCGATTTCTGCCCGCCTCATTTCCTATATTAGGCCCTGGACATCCCTTCGAGCGCGGCCTCGAGGACAGAGATGGGTTGTTCCCATCAAAGTCGACGGTGGCCCGATTTCTGCCCGCCTCATTTCCTATATTAGGCCCTGGACATCCCTTCGAGCACGGCCTCGAGGACAGAGATGGGTTGTTCCCATCAAGGTCGACGGTGGCCCGATTTCTGCCCGCCTCATTTCCTATATTAGGCCCTGGACATCCCTTCGAGCACGGCCTCGAGGACAGAGATGGGTTGTTCCCATCAAGGTCGACGGTGGCCCGATTTCTGCCCGCCTCTCTCATCCTGCTGCCTCAGGATTAACCTTAGGGAGAGCCTTCTTGAACTCATGGACGCCGCCTCATCGGAAAAGTGGATTTTATCCTATTCTTTTTGATGGGGTTCCCCTATCGCCCTCATCTCTCCCTAAACCCGGGTACCATGACAGTTTTCCGTGGGTCTCCTTGCCCGTAATTGTATTGTGCCTTCATTTGTTCCTATGTTTCCTGCTTCCTGTTAATTCCCGATGCCTATCACTCCCAAACAACGATGTTCCATATGGTCCCTAACGTCAGTGCCAAGCCGGCAAGGTTTTATGGCCAGTGCCCCAAGATCATCGTGGAGTTCTCTGTCTCTAGATCATGTCATAACGGGGGTGCCCCACCTTCCGACTTGCACCGGCCTAGTCTGTTGGCGAAGTGTTCAGGCAACTCGCCAAATCTTCGAGGTCAAACCCTCTCCAAAAGGGTCCTTAGTCCTTCCCAACTTGTATCCCTGTGTGCGACTATGTAAAAGTTTCATCTCTGTGAGTGTTTTTCTCATGTTACCTAGCCTAGATTGACCTAAATTTTAGCCTATCCTTTTATCATCCTTCGTAGGCCTAAATATGAAGAGTCTTAAGCGATCTAGTTTTATCTATTATCGTAATATGTCATATCCCATATGTGTGTGTGTGTCTACTACTCGACTGGTCACTAGTCCTAACAGACATGGAACAAGGCTCGCAGTACAGGAGAGTCTAGGGCCCTTAGGTCCTCCAAACTTTACGAAGCCAGTCCATCTCAGCAGGAACCATTGCCTGCAGAGTGTATTATTTGTTGTTTCATACTCAGTACTAGTATTTTGTGTATCCCCTGGGTTCCCATTTTGAAATTCCACTTCTACTAGATCGATTAAGACACCCAACTTTCGGTGAAGTATCCTAACCTCCACCTTCCAAATTGCTATGGGAATAAATTAATTTAGTTTTCGATCATTCCTGCATTTCCAAAAGTTTATAAATTTTCCTAAGTTCCCATGTCCCCCTTCCGTTCTCTTGTAATACGTATATTCTTTTCCCCAAACCAAGCTGGATAATGCACATCCTCCCTTCTTAAATCTGAACTGTTGGTACTACTGATTTCTTGCGATGTTAAAATAATTTCTACCCTTCGTGTTGGCATAACTCCTGGTTAATTGATCCTATTTTTTGTCTTCCGCTATAGGCTTACATACTACGTGCCTTTATCTGGACTGCTTTCACGTTATCTTCTCGCGAACTAGCCTACTACTTATCCCGGAACCCATTCATACTTAAATGAGTCCTAATTGCTGAAAATGAGATTATGGTCTTCCATTATCTTTCCTTTTATTCATAACCATAAGTCTTATTTCTGGTAGTTCGCTCTTATTTCGTTATTATTATTATTATTATTATTATTATTACTTTTCTGTGAATTATTATTAGTACTATTATTATTATTATTATTATTATTAGTATTATTATTATTGCTATTATTATTATTATTATTGTTAGTATTATTATTATTGCTATTATTATTATTATTATTATTATTTAAATACGATATAAGGATTACTGCTAGTCCTATCTGGTATCTCAGTATTACGATCATTTAGGCCTCCTTCCTTTTTATTAGTATCCGCCATCCTTTAATCTAATGATTTCTCCTATTATTAATTATTATTTCAATATAACGTTTGATGCTCATCATTATGTTATTGCAATTAGTTTTTTTTTTTTTTTTTTTTTATTCCTTACTAGTATTATTATTATTGTTTATTAATTTTACTGTGAATTATTATTATTATTTTTATTATTAATTATTGTTTATTAATTTTCCTGTGAATTATTATTAGTATTATTATTATTCTTATTATTATGATTATTATTATGGTTTATTAATTTATCGTGAATTTTATGTTATTATCGTTCTTATTTTTATTATATGATTATTATGATTATTATTATTATCATCATTGTTAGTTATAGATTTACTGAGTTTTATTATTATCATTTTCTTTATTATTATTATTTTCATTATTTACTTTCCTGGTGGTTTATTTTTATTATGCTTTTTACTAAGTTTCAGGATCTTCATTAATCTTAACAGTTTATCTCAGGGTAACCCTATTAATCACACGAGGATATCATCCTATCTCTAGCATCCTTCCGTACTCATCGTGAGGGTTATTCGTCGATGTTTGTTTGTCTAGTACCCTAATTTTCCCCAAAAAAAAAACATGATACAGCCGAAAAGAAAATATTTCTAGGAATAAGTCTACACTTCCTTTACCACTTTGTAAGCATCAGTCTATCCTTATTTTAACACTTATGTAAGCATCAGTCTATCCTTCTGTTATCATTTCTGTAAGCATCTGGTCTCTACTTCCCCTCCTTAGCTTCACTAGCGGAGCTCTATGATTTAGCTAAATCTCCATTCCCCTCTTCCATTCGAGCTCTCTCTTATTTATACAGAATTTCCATTCTTCTGCTTCCGAAACCTAAATCTGAATTACGGACCAAGCGAGTCCTCCCTTGACATTTCTTTTGATATATTATGATTTAGAGCCGTCTCACATTGTAGTCGAAATTCCCACAGAATGCGGTCGCCGGCATTGTTGTGAATCTCTCAACACCGCATGAGAGGTTAATAAAAAAATTTAATTTAAGTTATTATTTTACCTGAAGTTTGGTCGTCTTCCTTTCTATGAGTCTCGAATCGGAATTCCCTCAGTAATGTTATTTCCTGTAGGGAGGCGTGTGATGTCTGCTTTATTTTTTTCTTAATCTCCATTCCCGCTTTTGATCGAGTTCTCTCTAATTTATCCGAAGTTTCCATGCCCCTTTTTCATACTCTCGGTTTCGGATCTAGAATTTACTTCCCTAATTAGGTGCGTTCTCATTTTCTCTAATTGTGTTAATTCTCCGTTCCCCTCTTTGTTCGATGTTTCTCTTAAGTTTTAAAATTTCCAGGCCCCTTGTCCATTCTGTATTTTACTAAAATGCCACTTTTCCTTAACTGCTAATCCCTTAAGTTGTTATTAATATCTATCATTTATTTATTCCCCATTACGTTTCCTTACGACCAACAAATAATAGTATTTATTGCATGTATGTGTAGGTGTCCCTCTGCATTATCTGCTAACTAGATGTTTGTACAATTGAATATTACCCTGAAGGCAGTCAAACTTTCACTTCCAAAAATAAACACATCAGCTGAAAGCTTACAGCTAGTTGACCTTCTAAATGATATCAGTCTTCTGCATGTAAATGAAGGTCGTGTTACAATTTCATATAGTTCTCAAGATGGCGGTTATTTATTTTCCATTTCCACGCTGGTGAGTTCATATTTATTATTCAGCAAACTCCTATTTTCCTGAGCGTTCCCTACTATTATTATTATTTTATTTGTCGTCCAATTCCTTCCATTATCTCGCATTATGAATGTATGATTTGTACCCGACTTCGTGTATTGATTATTATTTTAGTGTGTGTTTTATTATTATTAATTTTTAAATCGCGCAGCCAGTAGTTCCCTCGATTTTTAACTGAAAACGATCCTAAAGCTAATACGGGCTCGTCATCCTATAACCCAGAATACATTTCCAGCGTAAATCGGTATTATTTGCCTCATGCCCTGTCCGTTAATGTCGCACGGTAGGCGGTTGTAACTTTAATCGGTTTTAAAAATTCCTTCGATATATTTAGTATGATTATTTATTCCTACTAGCCTAGTGGTTAAAGTACTTCGCTACAAGCCGAAAAGTTGGGGGTTCAAGTCCCGGTATGTTTATGATTTTTACCCTGATCCAAATCGTCAGGCGCACTACGGCCCTGGGGTCGATTCAGCCTCTAACTGAAATGAGTACCAGACTCTTGTTCTGGGGAGAGGGCGTCCGTCACGCAGGGCTGATAACCCAGCTGACATTCAGTGCTGATTGTCTAAAAATATTGGGAGCCCTAACATTTCCGTTACCTCAAGATCTCCGGTAGGGGTGATATGTTAGGTCTAATGTCACTTTATTTTCCACTGTTATTACTCTATTTACAAATCCTCTGATTTTTATGTTGTCCGATTCCCTAACTGTTTTCCTGCTAGTTTTCGGTTATTTTTCGCATAATATAATAATATCAGATTAATTGATAATTTTATTTTCCCAATATAAATCATTCATTGCAAGTTATAATGCGGTCCCTTGAGCCTTACGTGGGCCAAGATTAATTACCAGTGTGGATGCTCGTGTTGCAGCATGGGGACTTAAGTATCAATCGATTTATTTTCCCTGTATTCTGTCAATAATATTTTTTGATTATTAGCCCGGATATAATTAGAATTGTTTGCTTTAATCTATTACCCTTTTCCAAACAAAAAAATATCAACATTTCAATTTACCAAAACAAAAAAAAATTCCATTTAGTGGCGTGTAAAGCAACCTATGATCCCTTGATGCTTCCAGAAATTATTTATGTGTACCTATGATCGTGCCACGTCTTCCCGATAGACGAAGTAAATAAATTATTGTCATTATACCCGTACGATTTTTACCATTGGATGAGATATTGCCACACAAAAAAAAAAATACGATTTCACTTTCATTAAAACCCCTACAAATATTCAAAATAAAAATATCATAACCTAGGTAAACAACAACAACAAAAAAAAATATACTCTGACTGAAACACATCAATTTGTATTCATAAACCTTATATGCATCCAAAAAAAAATCAAGTTCATATAACATAGCCTAGAAAAATAATGTACATATATAAATGTCTGCCTATTAAGAAAACAACACCAAAAAAAAAATGATTAACAACACCCATTTGTCTTATATATCCAAAGTTTACCCCTTGAAAAAAACTTAATTATGCCTAGAAAATAAAACAATTATCGAAAAAAAACATCAATACCAAAAAAATATAACCTAAAAAAAAACAGCGATATATTCAACTTTACCCATTGTCCCTAAACATCCTAAAATTAGATCCAAAAAAAAACAAGATAAGATAACCTAAGCCAGTTCTTAATAATAATGTCCCAAAGTTGAAGCTTTTCTGGTTTCTCTCTGTTTTAAAAGACATAGTCCATTTATTTGTACCGAAAGTGACTCTGATTGACGAGAAAAAAAAACATGTTGATTTTTACTGTATATGAATTGAAGGTTAATTTTGTGGTTAAGGTTCGTTTCTCTTTGTCCGTGAATATAATAGAACATTATTTTCACGAACTTCCACCAAGCTGCCAACAGTTTATTACGCGCCGCGACTGTTAAGCCCTGCGTAACGGTAGCGTTACGTTTCCTATTGTTTAGGTTGTATTTGGCCCGAGCGGTTGGCCTTGGTTTTGTAGGAAAAGATTCTACAACATGTGAGATACACATATTAAAACAGAGTAAACGAAATAAACATAATTTATTGAATAAATTCAAACTGAAGATATATTATTAACATAAAAAAACAGTTATTTAGAAACAGCTGGAATCGCCACATTGTCGAATGTCCAAATATTCAAAGTATTGAAATGCTAATATTCAGAGAGAAAACAATCTTATTAAAATATACAAAAGAATCGACTTTGGTTATTTTTGGAATGAAGTTCCTTGGACCATTTGGTCCTTATTTAATTCTGAGTCTTAAAATGACCAAAAATAATAAAAGAGAAGTCATATTACCAATGTAGACGCCACCGTCCCGCTGGACCCCGCTGAGGGGACCGCACTCGGTCCCACGGCCCTTCTGCCTTTTCATCTCAAAATCCCGGCTTTTTATATGATTATCTTCACCTTTCACCATCCCCTAAAGCTAATGGAAGCCCTATTTCTTGCCCAATCTGTTGTAATATTCCTAGTATTTTCATGGTCAACACATATAAGGTGTTTTTAACTTCTTCCCTAATGTGTTTGGGTTGCATAAGGTTTCGTAAGAATTTCCTATTAGGTTGAAACTAATAAGTTGTTTTTGATCTTATATAAGATTTCGTAAGTGTGTCTTCATTGTTTGACAAATATATTGAATTGAAATAGTCATTTTATAGTAATTTTTCCTTAGTTTTTTTATCTATAAAATACTAATATATATTTGGATGGAGATTTCAATCCGTATTTAAAGGGTGAATATTTATGCCCTATTTTTTGGTATAATACACATGTATATGTGTCTATTCTTTATCGGCTTTTTATAGTATTTTATTATTATTGCATTTAGGCCTTAGTGTAGGCGTAACAGAAGATTATACAGGGGATGATTGGAAAACATTAGCTCAGGATAGGAATGTATGGAGAGCTTATGTCTGTGCGGCCATGAACTTACGGGTCCGATAGAACCAGTGAGTTAGTTATAACAGTAACAATCCAATATAACAGAAAAATTAATAAAAGCAATGTTTTGAATAACGTGAGAATTCCTCTACACAAGTATATATAATTACAATATTAAAATATCATATTGTGTCTTATACCTCAGTGGAAGTTTATTAGTGTGGACTATATAATTAGTAGCAGAGAAATGGATGATTTTTATTTTATTTTATGTGTCACATTCAGTACCAGGCACTGAGCAGGGCATTTAAACCCACAGGCCAGCCATTTAAATACCCCAGCTACCCTTTTCGTGGCACTTCAGAAAATGGACCATTATTCACAAACTATTAGGCCTAGAAAATTCAAATTTTGTACATACCTAAAGGAGATATCCTAGTAGTATTTGATGGTGAAATAGCTTGGGTGATTGACATCACATGGTATCGGCGTATCAATTTCAGGAAGTGGAAGTTCATCTTCACTTTCACTTTGTGAATCTTCTAATTCAGGAATCGGTTCATCACCTGAATCATCATTATACAAAATATTCACTAATTCTTCTTCAGTGAGATATCTTTCTTTCGCCATGGTTTCATGCATGCACAAACAACAGTGCGATAACGAGAAACATATACGACTGCATTGGAGCCTGGAGGCAAGATTGGGTGAACAAATTAAATGTGTTGTTTGTTTTAAAAATAAAAGGGGATTCACCAAGGTTAAACGTGTCAAACAGAAATAGAAAATGTACATTTACATGCCATCTATGATCTCCATGACATACTAAGCCAACACAATATTTAGGCGCCGAATATAAACGCGGTTTGTTCACGCCCGCTCTTAAACGAGTTAACTGACCGACGGCTGCATACATGATAGTCTCTTTAAACGCCTTAACTGGTTTACGGTACTGAATGTGACACATTATGTACTCTTTAACATTGCAATTCAAATGTTCAATTCCAACAAATATTGCTCATGTTTCAGACTTAAGTTTATTTGAAACTAAACTAAACTCCATAGCAAAAAGAAAAAAGTAAAATTCAGGCAACAGAAATTAGATTCCTATGGGCTGTGAAAGGTTGTACAAGAGAAGAACATATTACAAATGAGAATATTAAAGAAGAACTAAAAGTACAACCACTTCTTCAAAAAATAGAACACAGGAACACTTGGATAGAACATCTGCAAAGAATGACAGGGGATAGGACACCAAAAATGACACTGATGTATAATCCTGGAGGATGAAGATCGATAGGAAGACCAAGAAAGTGCTGTGCTAAACAGATATGAGATCGGAACAGGCAAAGACCTAATCCATGAAGGATGATGATGATGACTAAACTCCATAGCATGATAGGCCTAGAAGGCCCTTGACCTACAATCTGGCTGCTGGCCTCACATTCACACGTGTTAATCATGAGGTAGGTGATCATCCAACCAGTGTAGGAATGACATGTGGTGAGCATGTCGGGTCCTCAACCATTATAGCTGGTTTTCTCAAACTGGAGCTGCTACTTATTGTAGCTACCCAAATTCCTTGTGATACTGAATGGGCATCTGTCTCATACTGCTCAAAATTCCATAAGAAATTTCTTCCCCCATTGTGTCCCGAACCAAAGCAACTCCCATAGCTCTGCACCAAATCACTAGGCTATAGTACGGAACTTAAGTTTCTTTTACATACCATAATTCATGTGAAACTAGGTAATAATTATGGTATGGTCATGTGAAAAGGATGGAAGAGGAAAGATGACCAAAGAGAACTTTGAATTATGATCCACAGAACAAAAGGGAAAGAGAAAAACCAGTATCGCAATGGAGAAAATGGATTAGAATGACTATATTCAACAGGACAATTGGAGAAGATGAATGGAATGGCAGAGAGATATGGTAATTGAAATGCAGGATGCAGCGAAGGCTGTATGACTCCTGCTTTAATTGATTAATTAAAATCATGTGAATGAGCAATGCTCATATTTCAAGATATTTTCTTTAGCTGAGGTGACGTTACACCAGTTGGAATTACCATAACACTAGTGTTATTATTATCCGACATTAACAAACCCTACTTCATTTTTATCTAATAGAGTCAATAAGAGAAGATAAAAAACACTAGAATCAGAAAACTAGACCATAAATTTCATGTGGATCAAGGTGCACATGGACAACATCAGGAATGGATTAGAGATCATCTAGCCAAAAAAAAGCAGCAGGGAATAAAGATCTGCTAATGCTCACTGTCATCTGTAAGAAAACAAATGTAGCTACATTAACATGGTTAAGATACTTCTAGGTACTACATAATAGAGAACTGCACGGTCTTTATGGAAACCCAGATATAGTAAGAACAGTTAAGTCTCATTGACTTCGATGGGCAGGACATGTGGCACGAATGAAAGATGTGCATGGAAGCTTCTTGTAGGAAAACCAGCGCCCAGTTGGTAGACCAAGAATGAAATGGGAGAATAACATTAACTATGATTTGAGAGAAGTAGATTATATACGGTATGATTGGAAAACATTAGCTCAGGATAGGAATGTATGGAGAGCTTATGTCTGTGTGGCCATGAACCTATGGGTTCGATAGTACCAGTGAGCTTTACCCTTTAGGTGCCGTGAGCCGATTAGATCGGCTCTGATGCTCCTGTCCATTACCTGCCAGACAATATAATTTAACTACTTGCAAAGCCGATCACATCGGCAGATGCAATTTAAATCTCTGACAAAGAAATTTTACCAGTGGCTTGCAGAGGGTTAATTAGTTGAGTTTTAAGATACTTCCAGGTAGGGAGACACCCATATCTCAATGAGGGACAAAAGGGTATACGAAGAAGAAGGAAAAAATAAAAAAAGTAGTCAGCTACAACAAAATAGCAATAAGTGTTAAACTATGAACTGCAGGAAATCAGTGCACAAAAGTGGCTGACAATAAAACAGATTTGTTTGTAAGATGTCCTAAAAGAACTGAACTACTACGAGGTAAGGTGAATACAGACTCACCTTATTTATTAAGAAGAACCTCATAATGTTACTGCTATTGTATTGCACAGAGGGATCTAATATCCCAATTTTCACCATTATTGCTCATGTATTGCCCTACATGGATATTTAACAACTCTACTACCATGCTTATAATCCACGGGCATATACAATGTCTTTTCAAATATAATTATTATAGCTGTGATAGATAATTCAGTTCCACAATTCTAATATATCTAAGATCATGAAAACAATAAAGGGAGAACTGAAATAAATATAGTTATTTAAGCAGAGAGTCTATGCATTGAACTTGTGATACATAGATAAGTTTCATTTAACATGAATCTGCTTTACCTTCAAACATATGAAATAAATACAATCTGATCTACAGATGATATAACTTTTCTAATACTAATCATGAGTGAGGCTTTGGGGAAGTAAATCATGACTTTTACTAAACTCAGCTTTAAAAGGAAAAACTCTTGCATAATATAAATAATTCACAAATAAAATTAACTAAAATAAGCATATATTTCATATAATAAAGTCATGAATAATGAAATTAAGTAATTATAATAGCTGTGATAGTTACAAATCTTCTTCTTCTTCTTCCTTCCAAGTATTAGGCCAAGGCCTGTTACAATCCTATAGAAATTTTCCCTCCAGCGTTTCATAGGACGGTCCAGAGATCTTTGTCCTCTTGGTATATAATTATAAACAGCTTTGAGGATCCGATTTGAACTCATTCTTTCAAGATGGTGTTTCCAATTTAGTTGGTACTGTTTAATATATTCCAAAATTGGCGTAGTCTTCAATTCTTTTAAGATATCAGTGTTCCTTTTCCGATCCCATCTGGTGTAACCCCCTGTTCTGCGCATGAATCTCATTTCACAAGCCGTTATTCTGCTTTCATGTTGTCTTTTTAGTGTCCATGCTTCACTATCATAGGTCAACACTGGTCTAGCCAAAGTGTTATATAAACGTAATCTGGTGTTTTTTGTACAAGGGGTGGTTTCATAACTTGATTAGTAATTCCCAAACTTTTATTATACTTACTTACTTACTTACTCACTGGCACTATTGAACCCGTAGGTACATGGCCACGTGGACATAAGCTCTCCATACATCCCTATCCTAATGCTTTCCAATCATTCCCTGTATAATATACTTCCTTCAAATCATAGTTAATGTTATTCTGTCACTTCATTCTTGGTCTACCAACTGGGCATTTTCCTTCTGGCTTTCCTACAAGAAGCTTTCATGCTAGTCTTTCATTCCCCATACGTGCAACATGTCCTGCCCATCGCATTCTACGAGTAATTTTTTCAGGGATATTCTTTTCATCCCAGATAGAGAGATAATATCCAAGATATTTAAATTGATTAGATCTCTCTAAAATTTTATTCTGGAGACAGATTTCACGTTGTATGGGGTCCTTCCCATGAAATGCCATAATTTTAGTTTTGTTAATTGATTAGTTACAAATAAAGATAACAAAATCAATCATCTGTTGAAACAAGGCTTCACAAGTATAAATGATATAACAAACACTTACTTACTTACTCACTGGCACTATCGAACCCGTAGGTTCATGGCCGCGCGGACATAAGCTCTCCATACATCCCTATCCTGAGCTAATGCTTTCCAATCATTTCCTGTATAATCTACTTCCCTCAAATCATAGTTAATGTTGTTCTCCCATCTCATTCTTGGTCTACCAACTGGGCGTTTTCCTTCTGGCTTTCCTACAAGAAGTTTCCATGCACGTCTTTCATTCCCCATACGCGCAACATGTCCTGCCCATCGCAGTCTACGGGACTTAACTGTTCTTATTATATCTGGCTTCCTATAACAAACACTAGCATACCATTTTAGATTCATAACTCCATTCACGCTCGAAAACAAAGTTAATATCTTCACAGCATAAGAGAACAAACATAAATGAAGCAGCTGGTGGCCTGGGTACCCAAATCCCTCACCGAATGAATCTTTCAAACTCTCGAAGAAGATTGTGTAAAATTTGGTTTCCATATTGACGGACATCCCCTGTTGCACCACATAGATGCGCAAACAAACGGAGGGGGAAAGGGTGCGTTTGGGAAGGAATCTAGGTAAAGCAGACACAGATAGCAAGATAAAAACACAGTTATGTCAGGGCAACAACGATAATTTACGCTAGCATAGTACAGTATTTTTAAAACAGTGAGCTATCTCTATTTTAAATGTGTGCACTCATAGCTTCTACCATTCTGTATTTACATGCATTTGATGCTAATGATATGAAAAATGTTGTTTGTATTAAACAGTATTTTGTTCTAATTTCCCAGCCTTAGGTTATGCTAGGTAGGCTTCTAAAACACACTAATGTAGGATTGCACTGCTAGGAGTAACCTTACTTGTTCCCTGCTTAATAATAGTAGTAATAATAATAATCATAATAATAATATTTAGAACTTGCACTGCATCCTAGACCCAGTAGATATGAATTGTAAATCTCCATGATAATACTAAGCACAACCCATTACTAGTTGAATACAGGGTGTAAATAAATTAAACAGAATAATATAATATTACATTTAATTAAATAAAAATAAAACTTAAAGTTTTATGTGATTTTCATATTTATTAAAATATAAATTAGTAACAGCTGTTTTCGGTTCTTTGTACCTTCTTCAGACATGATAACAAATTAATGAATTTTGTTATTATAGCACATAACAACTGTAACTATGCAACATTTTTTTAGATAATATTATGGTAAAATCAAATGTTTCCTACCTCTCCTCATATAAATCCAAATAGATTGCAATTTCGAGACCATAACGGTCTCATCTTCAGTCGCCAAGATTGTACTGAAGATGAGACTGTTATGGTCTTGAAATTGCGATCTACTTAGAAGATTTATATGAGGAGAGGTAGGAAACATTTAATTTTATCATAAATTAAACCTCATAGTGATTAATTCCTGTAAAAATTAAAGATAATATTAGTTAGATATGCATACTCACCTCATATTTATAGCTTTTTGAAGATCCTTGGTTTCGATGCCGTATGCATCATTGTCAGTTATTTCTAACTGAAAGAAAGTTAGAAAGAAATTGACAATAACACCTAAGGCATCGATACACAAGGGAAGGTTCTTCAAAAAAGCTACAAATATGAGGTGAGTAGAGCATATCTAATTCATATTATCTGAAATAAACCTTATAGTTCTTATTTTAGGAATTCATACTATGAGGTAAAATTTTATCACTCACCTCATATGTTTCTTCTTTTTTTAAAATTTAAACTAGTTTTGGAACTTTATACTTCAGTTCTATCCTCAGGACACCTGCGATCATTGTTCTGTCGTCTTGAAGAGCCGTCTTTCGCTCCCTCTGTTGGCAGACTGAAAAACCTCGAAATCAGGTCATTCTGCCCGGGAATTTCAAAGTTCATCAATTTCTCCTTTTTGCTCCTTTGAATGTAGATCTTTTCTGAAACTAGTTTAAATTTAAAAAAGAAGAAAATACGAGGTGAGTGGTAAAATTTTACCTAAATAAACCTCATAGTGTTACTTCCTTCAAATATTAAATAAACAGAATAATTTTCAGTGTTTTAATATTAGATTGATCACTTACACTGAAGGACAAATTAATATTTTAAGAGAAAAATTAATGCTGAAACTGGGATTTGAATCCAGGATCTCTGTAATTCTGTTCCAGTGCTCTATCCATTAAAGTTACTAGGCTCCTGATTTAGACATTGATTTTTCTCTTACTTAATCAATGTCTAAATCAGAACACTGGAATTGAATTCCAGATATCCACTATTAAAATTCAAGTTTACACATTAATTTTTCTTTTAAAATATTAATTTGCACTTTAATGTAAGTGTTGAATTTAATATTAAAACACTGAAAATGTGAACTTTACTAGCAAAAAAAAAAGTAATGTTAAAAAAGAAAATAACATCATAAATGGAATAAATTTAAGAGATTGGATTGGTAATATATAAACCTCATTTCATATTATGTTTTCTTGCTCAGAACATGTTTTGGCAAACATTTTTGCCATTCTCATCAGAATATAACTTATGTTGACAATTGGATGTATTGTATATTCTTTCCCTCTAGTGTGGGCAGAAGAATCTTTCAATTAAATCCTTTTTTCCCAGGAACTTCAAAATGTATTATTTTTCTCTATTTTTCTGGATGTAGATTTATTTCTCCATATTGAGAGTTCTGTTGGTTTTTACATTATTTCAGCAATTTTTATTAATTTAATTCCAAAATTTTCAATCTCAGGGCCAGGAGAGATGGTGGTGTACAATTTTTAATCACTAGATTGTGCACCAGTTTCCTGCATTAAATTGCAAACCTCTCCACAGACATATGTTGAGAAGGCATGAGGTACTGTTGATAGTGATTTGTCCATCAGATAGGGATGTTAAATCCAGGCGGTCCCCTTGGTGCTTTTCGATAGGGGTAGGCTATGTGCTGGTCCTGGATTTCACTTTCTCATCATGCCTCTTTATACCACACAAACATAGACATATGCTCATCCTATATTCCTCTCTGTACACAATACAAGAATACATCATCTACATAAAGTGGTCTGCTCAAGAGGTGTGTAAATTGAAAATAGATCATATTGATGCCATCTATCCATCCAGTTCAGAACGCAAAGTATGAATAATGGAATGGGTGAAATTAGAACACACACACATTTTTCATGCTGACTGTAAAATTTACTTTTCTGCACTTAATACAATTTAAATTGAACTTTACATATGTAAATAGAGACAAAATTATGAATTTTGAAATTCCTTGGGAAAATAATTTAATTGTGAGCTTCGTGTATCCAACACCCGAGGGAGATAATGTACACGACTTCCAGTAGTGAACTCAAAAGTAAGCTTTTGACTGATAACAGAGAAAATGTCTGCTGAAACATGTTATAGGTAAGGTGAGGTATATATTACTGATTCCCAATCTCTTGATAATCATCCTCAGTGATCTAGGTGTTATTTTTCTTGCCTCTGGTCCCAAGGGTTGTGGGTTCAATTGTGACCAGGGTCTATGAATTTTTAGAATGGGAAATTCAACGACACTCCAGGATGGACTTTAACCTGTTGGTCCAGAGTCTGAAGATTTTTGGTCTTGTAAACGAATCTCAAGCCTAAATTAGAGTCTCTGAGAAAATTTTAATCTGCCTTTGCTATTCAAGTACAGCAAACTCCCGATTATCCGTGTTAATTGGGACCGAGATATGACAGAAAATAAAAAATACAGATAATCCAATTAAGTTATTCAGCGCTGTGGAAGTTGACGAGAAATTTATTTACCCACTTTAACACTACTTAAATGAAACAAATATTCATAAAATGTATTTAGGTGCAAGTCGTAATTATCATTAATTCATTTTACTCGTAAATATGAAAAAAAAAAAAAGTGGGACTATTTCCTGTTATGACCAATCTAGTTATAACAGTTATTCAAATTGGCCGTCATAACCAGCAATAACTACACTGGTAACCACCGATAACAACACTTATAACCAGCAATAACGACACAAATAATCAGCGATAACGACACTACTAACCAGCGATAAACCCACTGCCACAGCATATCTGTGGTTTCAACAACAAAGCTCTGCCGATTACAGTTCTGTAACAACAAACTTTCAGTGACTCACACAACGGAAATTTCCAAAATTGTATTGTATTCTCAAAATGTTGGTTGGTACCGTTAAATGCATCAGAAGAGGGGGTTGTGTGTGAAATTTACTCTATTGTGCTAGTTTCTAAGCGCAGTTCACAATAACACATTTAAAAATAAATAATTTTTTCATAACAATACAAAATACAGTACATATGTATCTTAATTTTTAAAAAATACAGTAAAAAGAGTTATGCCTGGATAATATGCAACCAGATAATATGCACACGGATAATCGGGAGTTTGCTGTAATACCTTAGTTACTAGGTAGTATCTCTTTGAGGCAACGATCTAAACAATTGTTACTTGCTGACATCTGTAAGGAAATAAGCATTACTAAAAATTAGCCTTGGTTATGTAACTACTGCAAGAGAGTACCCTTGACCTTCATGGAGATGTACAGGTATAGAGAGATTCTCTTAATAAATTACCTCATATTGTTACTTCCTATAAGTTTTTAGAATAACATTTAATCTTTTATTTATAAATTTATTCAGATAAAACTTTTTTCATCTCACATCATAAAAATCCATGTTTTCACAGGACCGGTTTCAAAGATCATTGCCTTCATCCTCAACCAAAACTCTGACTGTTGAAATTGTGCTGTTACCACCATCTCCCGAACTGCCTCTTGTGCCAATTTTATGAATGTTGAATGAAATTTTATTCGCCGGGAACTTCAAAATTCATGGATCTATATTGGTTCTTCTACCAGCCTCATGGGCTAGTGGTTAGCATTTCTTATTACAGTTCATGAGGTCCCAGGTTCAATTCCCAGTCAGACCATAGGAATTTTTCTTATTGTTGCCCTTGGTCTGGAATTTAGGTTAAGGGCTCTCCTGATGCTTCATTATCATTTATCAGCTATCATATCATTGGGGTAACATAATTCTGCCTTCCAAGTGCACCAACGTAAGAAATGGATTACAATTCCACCAATACCAGGGGAGAATGCCACAAATGTCATAAAAGACAATCTGGTGTCATTGGACAAAAAAAATGTTCTTGTGAATGTACAATGGCCTTTGAAATTGGTCCTGTGAAAACACAGAGTTTTATGAGGTGAGATAAAAAAAATTATATCTGACTTAATTAATAAATTGTAAATTACCTCGCAGTGTTACTTCTCTCCATAATTTTTATTAAAAACACTTATTCTGTTTAATTTATTTGCACTCTTTATGTTAAATTAAATTGAAGTTAATAGTGATGTAGATTGTTTTAGTTGTAGCTGAACTGAAAATATAATGCATTGTGATTAATATGCTTCTGCTAGTTTGTAATCATGTAGTTTATTAAACAATTTTAAATAATTTAACAGGTTAATAAATAAAAGTAAGATAAAAGATACGATTAATTATTAGATTAAAAGTAAGATGCATACAATGTTATTTACAAATATGGATCACCTACGTGCTGTTAACAGTCCGTATCAATAAAATAATGTCTAGTAAAATATAAAATAAAACAAAACAAAAAGACATCACAATAGATAACAATATAATTACATTATACATTAATTAAGCTAGGTATGGTTATTAAGTATTAATGATATTACACATTGCATCATATTAATTTATTCATTAATGAGTGTTGTTCTTATTTTCCATGTTTGTCCAGAAATTTACCCACATTTATCCAATTTTCTGGGTTTACCATTAACTCGTAGCATGCCAATCTATCACGATTTGAATTTGGATATCTTTCCAGCAACAACTGACGCCTCCAATATTCTAAATCATTACATTTTCCTAATATATGTATTTCGTCTTGGAAGCTCCCACACATTGGACATCTTGGCATATCATGATCATCAGTAATTTTTAGATATTTCATGCCCCCAACCTAAACCAAGCAAGCGCTGATCTCTCTTTAAATACTAGAATATATATATATATATATATATATATATATATATATGATCCTTTTCCCCAAACTTATGGGATAAGATTCAATACCAATAAAATTCATATCAAATTCCATTGAGGTGAATAGTCATAAGATAAAAATTAAAAATGTACCTGTTGGCAGGTGCCATCGTCCTCAATTTTGTTAAAATTATGTATTTAAAATATTGTTTGGAGGCCTTTCGGAACTTAAATTCCATCAGCAGCAGGATGAGTATGCGCTACTAGTTGATGTATCTAAGATGTTGTAGATGTTAATGGTCTTGATGACTCACTATACGAGATAGTTAAAAACCAGTCAGTTACTACTAGCGAGGCATCAAGACCATCAACATCATCTTAGATACATCAACTAGTAGTGCATACTCATGCTGCTGATGATGAAAGTTAACTTCCAAAAGGCCTCCAAATATCTTAAATACATCATTTTAACAAAGTTGAGGTCGAAGGCACCTGCCAACAAGTACATTTTTAATTTTTAGCTTATGGGATAAAGGTTAAACAGTGCACTCAAAAAAGTATACCCTATTAACAAGCAAGTTGGTAGGTATATTTTGGTTAGAGCACTTACATAATGTAAAAGTAGGGACATGACAAAAAATGCCAACATTTTTAACCAAAGTTAGAGTGAGCCCAGGTTTGTTACCCAGCAGAGTTGAAAATTTTAATTGTTAAATTAATTTAATTGCAAAATTTTCAGTTTTGGGGCCAGGAGACGTGGTGGTGTACAATTTTTAATCGCTATATTGTGCACCAAATTCCTGGATTAAATTGCAAACATCTCCGCAGTACATATGTTGAGAAGGCATGTGGTACTGTTGATAGTGATTAGTCCGTTGGATGGAGACATAAAGCCTGGTGGTCCCCTTAGTGCTTTTTGATAGGAGTAAGCTATGTGCCAGCACTGAGTTTCACCTTCTCCCTTCTCTTTATCATCATTGCTCATACAACATGCTTTACACTACACAAACATAAACATACACTCATCCTATATTCCTCTCTGTATACATAATCCAAGAATACATCATCTACATAAAATTATCTGCTCAAGTGGGACAGAAATTGAAAATAGACCACATTAATGCCATCTGTTCACCATTGTGGTCTTGAGGTAGCGTGCTGCCTTGCCTTGCAGCAGATCCGGGTTCGATTCCCAGTCAGGACAGGCTCCTGGGTGAGGTTTTTTTGGGGTTTTTCCTCACCTGTAAGACAAATGTCAAGAAGGTTTAGGGCCCAACGGTCCCTGAAAATCATCAGGCCATCATCTTCATTCTTATCATCATCATCATCATCATCCTTCACTGGTGTGGAAAGCAACAGGAAGCTACCACATCTATAATTCACTAGTAAAGCTGTAAAGCAAAGTATGAAAATGCTATGGTTGCAGTGGAAGACCTGCCTTCGGGGAGAATTACTATGGATGGAATGCAATTTATCAGCCCAGTGGGGAACATAAGCACGTAAAATGCAGTGGGTGGCATTGGAACACACACATGTATTGTTGTTCATAATAATGGAATAAAGCTATGGTTTTTCTAAGGTGAAGACTGTCACCGAACATTGTCAGCGATCTTCATTACATTCGCTCACATTGTTTTTGAATGCATGTGATTTCTCTTCATCATTAATTGCTGATGTCAGTGTTCACCACTGGCGATCTGCACTCTATATCTGAACATGTTGAATTGTGAATGAACATCGTAGGTAAGGTAAGGGAGAATTTGTGCTTGGTTGGGAAGGAAGCCTGAATTAGCTCAATGGTTAGAGCATCAGCACTTAAAGCTAAAGGTTCGGGGTTTAATTCCTGGTTCAGACATTTTTTTTTCTTTACCATTGTTTACAATAATTTTTAATGTCTCTGAATATACATGAGTTTCTACAATTGTTTATAAAATGTACAACTGATTCTGGGTGAAATTCTAGGAAAAAACTTGCCATCAGGAATAAGCTGCTGTTGTTCCCATTAACAGATGTCCTTAATCTTACATGTTGTATATATTTTAATCTAATTTCTTTTAGAATGTTCAAAATAAGTTTATAAAAATATTTCTGTTGTATTAGGTAATTTGAGCCCTTGAGTATTAAAAATGGTCATGTCCATTTTGTCACATTTCAAGAAAACTAAATTTTCTTCTATGTACCAGTTTAAATCACTTATTATAAATAGTATACATAGAACAAATATTTTATTTATTTCAAACAGACACAATGTAACACTAGAAAGACACAATAATAAACATAAATGTACTCATATTTGAAGAGAAAAATTTTCGCCCAGACTGAGACTCGAACCCGGGACCTTTGGGTTTCTAGGACAATGCTCTACTGTCTGAGCTACCAAGGCAAGTTTCGATCTAGATGCAAATTTTTCTCTTCTATACGTTGTAATTCCCAGCACCACATGCTATGAAGCCTTTGCTTCTGTCTTTGCAAATGGCGGCTTCTTAGTTAATAAGACATTTATTGGGAATTTAAACACTACTTTCTAAAGACAGTAGGGCTTCAATTGATGTTTTTATTATTAATTTAACACTTGTCACTGAAGGATAATTTATCATAGCATTTGGTGCTGGGAATTACAATGTATATAAGAGAAAAATTTGCATCTAGATCGGAACTCACCCCAGTATCTCAGATGGTAGAGCATTGGCCTAGAAAGCCAAAGGTCCCAGGTTCAAGTCTCGGTCTGGGCAAAAATTTTTCTCTTCAAATATAATTTATCCTTCAGTGAAAAGTGTTAAATTAATAATAAAAACATAAATGTACTCTTCAGCTACCAGTAGATGTGCTCCCTTGTAAATGCATCAAAAATGGACATGGCCCATTTTAATACTCATGGCTTAATTTATAAATAATATTATATGACAAAGTATTTTATGTTTGTTTAGGGACTCCGTCCCCACGTAAGAAACGCAACAATTCAACACCAACAAAGAAGAACATCGCTGAGAAAAAACAGATTCTACAGCAGCTTATTGCACCATCTGCAAATCAGCAGCATCCTCGTAAAGTGAGTCTGGGAGAACTGATACAACTGAGCGAACGTAAGTTGAAAGAAGCGGATAAGAATAAAGACGGAGGGATAGATGGAGAGGAGACAGAGACCACTTTCAGTACAGCTGTATCTGACTCCCAGTCTGCGCCTTCCACTGCAGCATTATGTAGCATCGATGCCAAGTTTGAAAAGAAAGTTACGTTTGCTAGACTTCTCAGCAAAGTATCTGCAGAAATGAGCTCTGGTTCTGAGGTATGATAAAATAGCAGTATTGCCTCCTAACTTTATTTATTGGGAGTTCACTAGATTTGTCTTAATATAGCTTTAAATTAATGAATTAGTTGGAATGAAAAATAGTATGCATTTCCAGTGTTTATTATTATTATTATTATTATTATTATTATTATTATTATTATTATTATTATTATTATTATTATTATTACTATCATTACTATTATTATTATTATTATTATTATTATTATTATTATTATTATTATTATTATTATTTAAAAAACTCCAAGTGCAACAGGCCTAGAAGGCCCTTGGCTATCAGCCAGCTGCTGGCCTCTCATCCACATGTGTTAATCACAGAGGTAGACGATCATCTAGCCAGTGTAGGGGTGACATGTGGTCAGCATATCGGGTCCCCCAGTGTTATAACTGGTCTTCTCAACTTGGAGTTGCTACTTATTGTAGCTACCCAAATGCCTCACGATACTGGGTGGGCACCGGTCCCATACTGGCCGAAATTCCAGGAGAAAATTTCTTCTTCCATGGAGACTCGAACCAGTGCAAATCCCATAGCTCTGCGCCAAGGCTTCTTGCTACGGTGCGGGACATTAGTATTATTATTACTGCTATTGGTATTATTATTATTATTATTATTATTATTATTATTATTATTGCTGCTATTATTATTGTTATTGTTATTCACTATTATTGTTGTTATTATTATTATTATTATTATTATTATTATTATTATTATTATTATTATTATTATTAATATAGATCGACCTTTAAAGAGATGGCATGAGCAATTTTGATTCAGAACAGACCAACAGGTCTAATCCTTGAAGATTATTATGATTGTTATTATTATTATTATTATTATTATTATTATTATTATTATTATTATTATTATTATTATTATTATTACTCTGTTATTAACTAACACTCAGGTACTATCATCGATATGTGGATATAAGCTCTCCATACATCCCTATCCTGAATTAATATTTTCCAATAATTCCCTGTATAACTTATCTATCTCAAGTCATGATTGATGTTCTTCTCTCACCTTATTCTTGGCCTACCTACTGGATGCTTTCCAATATTATTATTATTATTTTTATTATTATTTATTATATAATAATAACAATAATAATAATAATAATACTAATAATAATAATAATAATGGTCTCCTGTTGAGTTTTGGACAAAGCCTTTATTAATTTCGGTCATTCCATGTGTCTCCTTTTCCATAATTTCCATTCTCTGAACTCCTCTTGTCTTGACCTTCTTCTTAACTTGTTCTTCCCATCTATATCTCAATTGATTTCTTGGTCTGTTTCTTCCTAATTTAAATTCCAGTGCTTATCTTAATATGCTTCCAGTATTAAACATTATTGTTGTTATTATTATTATTATTATTATTATTATTATTATTAACTAACTAACTAACTCACTGGCACTATCGAACCCATAGGTTCATGGCCGCATAGACATAAGCTCTCCATATATCCCTATCCTGAGCCAATGTTTTCCAATCATCCCCTGTATAATCTACTTCCCTCAAATCATAGTTAATGTTATTCTCCCACCTCATTCTTGGTCTACCAATTGAGCGTTTTCCCTCTGGTTTTCCTTCAAGAAGCTTCCATGCACGTCTTTCATTACCCATTTGGGCCACATGTCCTGCCCATCACAGTCTACGAGACTTAACTGTTCCCATTATATCTGGCTTCCTATAAAGACCATGTAATTCACTGTTATGCAGTCTTCTCCATTCACCTGTCTGTTCATCATCATTATTATTGTCATTATTATCATTTTATTAAGTCAACCTATCAGCAGATAGGAGATTGATGATCAGATAGCAATGCCTACTGTAAAAAGAAATTTAAAATACATGAAGGATCTTTTTAAATATAAATTTAATTATTTAGCAGGTTTCACATCATCTTCCTGTGTCCAATTAATCTATTGTCATTTTCTTCCACATCTCTCTGTCATTCCAATCTCCATTAACCATTTTTTTCCCCCTCATTCTGCTCAAAACACCATCAATCCATGTTATTTTGGCCCTCCTCTTCTTCTTCTACCAAATGGCACCCATTATAGCATACTTCTTGGGAATGTCTTGTCATTCTTTTACATGACCATACAATTTTAATTGTTTGTATTTTTATGAAATCGAAATTAGCACACTAGCATATAAAGCTAGAGGTCTCAGGTTGAAACCTTTCTTTTCAAAATAATGTGGTTTGAACTTTGATATTTTGTTTAATTACACTGTTTCTTATTTTATCTCTTCTAGAAATTCCTGCTGAATGCTTACAAAAATTTCTGCAGAATTTAATTTACTTATTGTTCTAGATTTTAATTCCCATGTTTCTGCATCGTATGTCATTGTACTCCTTATTATTGATATTAAAATATGGATTTTCATCAAGTAAACACCAACTCAATTGATATTAAAATGTTTGTTTTTATTTTATAACTTATATTCTGATCCCATAAAAAATAATTTAAGCCCAAGAATGAAATACCCGAATGGATTTAATAAAAATATAAATTTCCATAGTTAATTTTTAAAGGTAATAACTAATAAAAAGTCAGTTGTATCAAGTTTTTTTGAGAGTAGCAAATATCTTACTTCAAATTAATGTTGGTTCAATTTGAACATGTTTCAATATAATCTTTTAGATCATCTTCAGCTTGGCCAGACCTCATGCTTCGTGTTCTTCAAGATGAAGAGCATAAAGTATGAGGTGAAATATGACTCACTTTTTATTAGTTACTAACTTGAAAACATCATAATGTTATTTCCCATAATTAATTTATGATATAAAGTGTTTAATCTGCCTGAGATATTTTTAAGTATTATTGATAAGTTTTTATTTGCAGGTTGAAGCCAATCAGACGAGACATCCACAACTGTCAGGCCTGCCTCGTTCAAACAGTACTCCGCCGTCTCCAGCAGCTGACACTCGTTCACCACACAGCACGAGCAGCAATCAGGGCAGCGACTCCATGTCTAGTCTAGATGCTTCCATTCCACTCTGTGGCGGTGGAACAACAGTATCAGAACTA